>BMAO01019700.1:0-54862 GCA_019973975.1 Trichonephila clavata | reverse complement strand
AAGTAACCAAGACTTAATTACGTGGTCTGTCGCCGAAATAACTCATGTTACTCTAGAACATTTTCAACGAAACAGAAATACTTAATATTCCCCTTCAGAGTATACGAAGGAAACAGTGATGGAGATCACTTATTGCGCCAGACATGGATCTTTAGTTTCTGTTTTCAGTTAATTGCGGTCTCATTTGAAAGAATAGATATTCATCCTTATATCTTTTCACTTGATGATCTAAGTGAAACAATATGTCCCTTAGCCAATATAATTGCACTTTCTTTTGCTTTTTATTGCCTTACTTAGTAATCAGGAGAAAAATGACCATCATATGAATAATAATAATAAATAATGTCTGGAAGTCTAAGAATGTTGAGCATTTTTGTTCCTTGTATTTTGTCAATAAAAGAGTGTCCTAAAAATAGAGCCCAAAATCTTCACAGCTAGATTTCTCTTTGGGAAGTACATAAAAATTGCCTAAATTGTACCTGTACAATCCATGTTTAACGAGAAATGTACGATAAACAAAGTATGACATCACAACCGGAGCAAGAAAAACACCGTGTTGGACATATGAACCGTAATATTTAAAAAGGCACTTGTTCAAAGCTGTTATTGAGACAGACTTTAGCTCACCATGAAATAGATGAGTGCACATGTCGCACCAGCACGGTGTACACCAAGGTAAAAGTAGCATGCAGACGAGCAACAAATCCGTTTGTGTGTTTCCATGTCTCGATACATCAATTCCTTGAGATTATCCCATAGATAAAAAAAATTCAACAGTTGGAGATCTGGTAATCATGGAAACCATAGAAGTGAACCCACATATCCGATCCAGTGCTAGCGATATGCCATATCCAGCCAATCACGTACATGAGCATGGAAATGCACCGGAGCGCCATCATGCATTATTATTCACTCATCATCGCTTACCATGTTTTCTCATAAACTATACATCATGCAGGAGCAATTTTTTGTGTATTTTTTATGTACTCCCAGTGAGAAGAATCTGGCTGTGCAGAATTTGGGTGCTATTTTGGGACACCCTGTAATATATATATAAACATTTGCCTATTTATATCTCTTCTGTTATCATACGATAATTTTTTCATTTCCCTAAAATGTAATTACCTTGTCTAAAAGTCTTATCAAAAACTAAATTTTTCGACATTTTTTGAACTTTATTCGAATTATTTGCTGAAGCTTCACTAGAACGATGTACAATTTGTAATGATTTTTTTAAAATTGAAAAATGTCTTACAGCACTGGTTTTAATTCTTTCACAAATATATTAAATTATATATATATATATATATATATATATATATATATATAGTAATTTTTAAATAAATGATGTGTGCAATTTATTTTTTACGATTATTAGATATACATTTATTTTTGGAAGAGTTCATTTATTTTTTTTAACTCATTCTTTTTAGGTGAAGCTTCGAATATTGAAAAAGTATTCAAAAATTGTGGCCTTAATTGTCAACCAGCATGCTAGTAAGTCAATTTCATCTCATCAGTTTTTCATGTAGTATCTTTCTTTTTAGCCAATTTAAAAATAATTACTTTTAGAGAATCTGTTCGAAAAATCTTGCAGTGGTTAAAAAATTTCATAGAAATGATTATCAACACATTGAATTTTTTATTTTTAAAAATTAGCAGTCCTATCTACTGCCAGCTTTTATGTTCTACTAGTAATCAATCCTTTGAAATCAACAGTCTTCAATGGTTGACTTACTTTAATTATTTGTTTTTATTCATTTTGAATTAATTATTTTCTTTTCAATGCTCATCTTGAACGTCTTAAATGTTCGGAGAATCGAAGACATTTCGAACAGATATACGGAGTGTTGTCGAATTTGACCGACAAATTCAAAGGGGGATAGTAGGCAGCATGGAGGCGAGCAAATTACCACAGTACATGGGGTCGCAAACCTCGTTTAGTCTATAAAAATGGCATTAATGTTCGCCGTTGGGAGGAGGATGCGCCAGACTAGGGGAATGGCCAAATGAAAGTGGAGACTTGGAAGCGTCGTGTATTGGATTGACCTGAACATATGCAAATTTCCCACTTCTCCCGGAGTTACTGGAAGGAGTACGGCCAATGGGCACCAGAACGTGTAGTTCATGCACGATGGTACACCAGTACAATTTTTGATTGCGGGGCGTAACCTTCATGCTACATACCTCGGGACGCAACGAACCTGCTCCTTGGCCTCCATGCTCTTCAGACCTCACCCCTTGGATTTCTTTTTCTGGGCACTTGAAATCGCTTGTTTATGAGACGCTGGTGGCTACAGGGGAGAATCTCAAGGCAATGGATCGTCGTCGCTGCAGTTAAAAATCGCCAGCACACCGGATTTGTTTGAATGAATTCGACAATCCTTCGTCCGTCGGTGTCGGCTGTGTGATGCCCTACATGGCCGGAATTTCGAACAATTTCTGTGGCAATCACTTGTCGTCGCATTTATGACGTCGAGCTATGATACATTGTTTGTATTGAAAACATGCTTTACGTCTAACAAATATATTTCTTACCTCTTATTGTTCCTCTTCATTCCATTCGACATCACACCCTTCATAACTGTTTTCGCTATTTACTTCGACTAAACTTGGTTTGCGACCCCATGTTTCTGTGGTAATTTTTTGTCTCATGCTGCCTACTATCACCCCCTTCGAATTTGTTGGATGAATTTGGCATCACTCTGTACATAGGTATAGATAATGGCATAGATTTTTATACATTTTGAATTGTAAAATGTAATTTATAAATAATTAACTGACTTAAAAGATTTTTTTTACTCTGAATAATGTTAGGTACAATACCTTTTATGTTATCATATATGCTACCATGTTCAATTGAGCAAATCCGAGCACTTACGTTTTGCATGTATATAGCTGAAGTTTTTAAATCCTTTTTATGTATGCGTGTTGCGCAGCTTCGATTCAATCATTAGTATTTTAGATTCTTTTTCTTACTCGTTAAACACTATTGACTTAATGAATTTTAGCTTGTATTATTATCGAATTAGTAATGAAGAAATTCTCTGGATTTCACTTTGCGTTATAAAAATGCGAGAAATTTTCATTATTTAGAAAGTTTTAAACTCATTTTTCCGCAGTAATTTTAATGGTAAAATTTTATATCCCTCTTTAAAATAACGGAATCAATTATTAGACACTTAACTGTTGTTTGTTTTAAATATGAATTCGTCACTGAATCGCTTTTCAGCATAAAATAGTTGTTAAAACATTTTTTTTGCAGAATTAATTTTATATTTATGTTATAAATCGTTTGGTAGTTTCATTTGTGACTGGCAACGGTTTTCGTAATTGATTTATAAAACAGGATACGTAAAATATAATAATTCCATAATTTGAGTTTTGGAATTTTATTATTATTGGAATCTGCATCTTATTGTTTGTATTGTTGCAGTGTATGTTTTGGATAAAATGAGCCCCTAAACTATCGCTGGCGTATATATCTGTCTCGCTCAACCGGTGTGTTAATTGCCCTCGACGTATATATACGTCTTTCCGAAATACTATTCTTTTCTTTGCGTTGCTGTTAATAAAACTACTCCGAAGGCTATGGAATGCAATAAAATGACCTTGACAATGTTTGCGAAGGATTTGTTTATTTCAGAGAAAAATTTGCTTACTTGTGTCTCCCCCCCCCCCCCTCAATAAACCGCATACGCTTGTGAAAAACGGGGAGTGAATTTTTTAACTTTCAATCAGCAATGAGAGAGAGATTCAACTTTCACTTAAGAAGTTCATGATAATACTTCATATGTTTCGAAAGTAATTTAAACTAGGAGCTCTTGAAGTACGGGAATCGTTACCCCCCAAAACTTAAAATTCTTTGCGAGTGAAAGTAATTGGTTTTTAAAAAATATTTGTATGTGCATGCAGCAATATAAAAATGAAAAGCCGTTAATCTGACAAGAAATTACAAAACATTGACTCCAGATGAACATGAATGAACCTGATAATCGATAAAATTAATTCGTTATTTCTAGATGGACCACTGCGATTTCAATGTTTCTTCAAACACTAGTTTTTCTAAAAACTCTGATGGAATTAAGTTTTTTTCCATCTTTAATTTCATTCGACTTCAGTTTTTATCCTTTTTCACATTTTTTATCCCTTTCATGGTCGTAATTATATGAATATCGTTTCTCATTTATTCAATTATAATCATGAAAAAATGGGGGGGGGGAATTGAAGCAAAAACTTAAAGCTTTATCCGATATTACCATTTTTTTTCTTTTTAAATGTATTCTACTGTGGCATATGACTCTTCATTACAACGCATTACATATAACAATTTACTTTATGCTATTTTGAATAAAATTATTTAGAAGTAAAAGTATTTTATTAATCTAATTTCACATTTTCAAATATTTATAAATTTCATGATAAAATATTTTATAAAAAGTAAGTAGCTAAGCTCGCGAATTACGTATTTGTTTCTATCATGGGTTCTTCAAGCATTCGAATTTTCTTCGAAAATAATATATAATTAATGTCTCATAGTTATTTTCTTTTTCAAAGCAATATTCAATTGTTTTATTCATTATGAAATACCAATAGATAATCAATGCCATTTTTAGACACCACTGTTCATTGAGGTTACATTATTATATGGAATTCTTAGAATTCACAACCAAGGGAATCCAACATAGTTTTTAAATTATTTATGAAATTTAAGTGACATGTCAACAACTTCATAAATGTTTTCTTAAGGATTTATGAATTTATGATTTCTTTATTTTCTTAAGCAAAATAATTAAATATTTCCTCTCCACTATAATAAATCTTTTTTCATCTGTTTTTAAGCATGTGAACTTTATTTTTTAGTTAAAGATCAATTAAAAGGCCATCATATTTACAATAATATATACACACATTGCCATAAATATTTGGGTACCATGAAATAAGAGTTGGATTGTTAAGAAACTTGGCATGAAAGTACGTGGCAGGCAGATATGTAAAATTATTCGAAATACAGCGGAATGCGCATTGCGTAATGCCATCAATAAGCGCTGAAATGCATTCTTTTTGGATTATAAAATAGGTAAGTAGAGCTTGTTTGTTAGAGTTCAATCTGTTGCTGAGGGATGCGTTTTAACTAAAAATGCCATTACGCCGCCATCGGAGACAATATGATCCGCTGTCAGAGTTCGAGAGGATAAGAATCGTAGAAATAATAGACCTAGGCCGTTCTGGCTATACTGTGTGGATGTGTTGGGACCACTGGACAAGAGAGAGGTTTGTTATACGGCGACCAGGCTCAGGACGCCCTCGACAGACCAATAGTGGTGAAGATTGTCACATCATACGACACGCACGCCGTATCATTACTGGGGGCCTATTTGTCAGTTCGTACCATCACAACGCGCCTGGATGAAGGAAAATTGCAATCGCCTCGCCCATCACATGTCCTGCCATTGACACTCACTCATCGTCCCCTCCGCTTAGAATGGTGTCGCACTCGAAAGAATTGGACTGCAACCAAATGGATTCAGAGACAAAACCAGACTCAATTTGGGCAGTGATGACAATAACATACGTGGGTGGAGGCGCCGTGGTGAACGTCTCAATCCCCGTTCGCTGTACAGCGGCATACCACTCCGACAAATGGTATGATGTTATGGGGTGCCATTACATTCAATGTACAGTCATCCCTTATGTTGACCTACGGCATTGTGATAACTCAAAGGTATGCTTGTGAGATTTTTCAGCAAAATTTGTTGCTACTCATGGCAGGGCTCCTAGGAACCATTTATCAACAAAACAATGATCTCCCCCACTAGCAAGGACTGCCTCCGCCACATTTCCCCCTTTTAGCCAATTCGATCCACAAATTTGTCACCGATCGAACATATCTGGGATCATTTAGGGTGACAAGTTGGGTAGCCTACAAGTTTGATATAATTAGAGGCCCGTTTGCAGCAACTGTGGACTGTCGCAGGACATCATACTAGTATTTTTATACCTCAATGCCTAACCGTGTCATACTATGCATTCGTGCTAAAAGTGGTCCAACAAGGTGCTAAAACTTCCATTTATTTGTAATTTTCCTGCAATAAATGATTATTTTGCTTGGAATTTCTAATCCCTTACTTACATCAACGTTGTACTTACGTATGTAAATTTTCGTTTTATTCTGACAACGCTTTCTTGATGCGCAAATTTTTGTGGCAATGAGTGTATATTTTCAAAAGAAAATGTATAATGTTTTGTAAAATATTCTTTATGTATAGCTTATTTAAGAAATTTATACTTTTAGCGAAGAAGAAATTCAAGCAAAAACAGAAGAATTTATATTTTCTTACACTGAAGTAAGTTGTGGGATCCTTCGTGACATTTTTCGTCAAATAAAAATATTTGAATAAAAATATTTCATGAAAGCATGCCCATTATAATACATATACTTCGATGTTATCATGAGTACAGATTTTAAAATATATAAAACAATTTCATTATGAGTGAATATTGTAAACATGTGGCATTGGGTTCATGATGTGGAAACATATAACATTAATAAGATTTCGAAACTTTTTGTGAAATATTTTAATTGCAATTGCAGAATAATATTTTAATTATTAAATAAAGATCTATTATATGAATGTAGTTTTTGTACAGTAAAAAAAAGAATGAAAAACTTCAGGATTTTTGAAATAAAAATAAATAAATGTTAATTTATGCCTTTTAATAAGTATAAAACTGTAAATGTCTCTTTCTCTCTCATAAACTTTAGTTTAATTATATGTTGTATTACATGGTATTTCTTATAATTATTTTGTGTTTTAAACATTTTACTCAAAAATGAAAATAAATAAAGTATAATTGTATATATTTTTTCAAAAAAAATTATTGCATTTTTCAGGATGGACCGAAAAAAGATAAGTATGGTTTCCAAAATATTTTTGTTTCCTTTTTCTTTAAATTTATTCGATAATTTAAAAACAAAGTATTCTTTAAGATAATCATTTGGTTATTTTCCCACTTTTGCGTAAAAAAATGCTTGAGCTTAAATATCTCACTTGGAACAAAAGTAACTTGGACATCCAAGCTTTTGACACAAAAAAAATTAATTAATTTCTATTTTAAATCTAATGGAGGTATTCATGCATACATTAATGCGTTGAAATTTTGATAAGAAATCATGTGTACTTAAAAAATAGAAAAGAACACAATATGATTTACGAAAGGAAAGGCGAGTATTTGAAAGTAATTAATATTAAAAACTAACGACTACAGCACACACACAACACACATACAACGTTATTTAGAATACTGAGTATATATATTTTTAAAGTTGTTTTATTTAATACTAATTTATTTTTATTTACGACTAATTTAACTCGACTCAGATTTAATATTGCCTATAATATATAACTGCATTTTTTTACATCAAAGGAAACAATTATATTAGATTCGTTCGCAGTTCTTTTTTTACACGGTGAGGTCCAATGTTCTCATGGATTCTTTAGCAGAACTTTATTCCACGGTTCTTAAACGGGTCATCTGATGAAGTGGAAATTCAAATTGCACTCATTCGACCTCCAGATTTCCTTTTTTCAACCCCCAATGAGAAAACTTCGAGGTCGTAATAGATTTCACGCGAACGGCCTTACACTTCTGCAAACACTTGACTTCGATCCAGAGGATTCGTTCCTGCATCCTGCTCAGTTCTAAATTGGCAAATCAGAGGATGTTGCATTCACGATTCTACGAACGTGGTCCTTATTCATCAATGCTCTTTTTTTAAAAAAATAAAAACAAAATAATTGTATACAGTCAGTTAATTGAGTAAGATTTGTTATTAGAAGCATGTTATAGAACATACACACCGCTGCCCCTATTACTATTCGTTTTGTTTGAAATCAGCAATAATCAGTGACGCACACAAGGGGGCGCGGGGCCGGACCCCCCCCCTCCCCAAAGCCCTTGATTTTTTTTCCGATTTATTATAACTATGTACATAGTACGCAAAATTTTTTAAGCATTTGTAGTTATTAGTTAATTTTATTAATTAACGCTAATTATTTATTCAGCAATTAATTTTTCACTTTTACTGTTTTTTGTTTCTGGAAATCGACAAAAAATCAAAAAATATACTGGATGGTGAATTGAAGCATGATACGAGAATGGCGGACTTTCGACCCTGGACCTCTCCCCTCTCCCTTGAAAAATTCTTGTAGTGCGTCACTGGGAATAAAAATGTATTTTTGACACATTACTTGTACATGAAGACAAAAGTATTTTCATATAGGCATTACTTGGCGCCAAACTCTGACTAATAATACTGATCAGCAGTTCTAAACTATGATGCGCTTACACTTTGGATATACAAAAAACTGTTTGGAAAATAACAAAATTATCCCACAAAGCAATTTATTTGAAGGAGAACCAGTAAAATATTACTAAAACAATTACATGAAGCAGGATAGTAAATTCGACTGTTGTTGTAGAAGACAACAGTTATCCAATAGTCGGATAATTTCTAAAATCTTTGAGAAATTTGGAAGAAAATGCGAGGACTCAAAATATAATTTCATCCCCATTTTTAGTAAATTTATTCTTCCTTCTACTTTACATTATAGCCGCATAAGGCCATCTTTTGTTTTTCAATCCATTCACTACATATGTTATCTTATAGCGCTATACTAATAAACTAATAAACATCAAACTATTAAACCTTTTACAAACTACAAAGAAAAGATTTAAGGCCTGCACACCGATGTTTACATACAGCCTTCCATTTATTTTCAAACTGTCCTGCTTATTTATGTGTCGTTATAATTTTAACTTGTCAAACTTTGGCTAGTTAAGTAATGAATACTGAATTTAACGAAATGACTAATGAACAGTTATAATTAATTTTGTGCTTGCCGCCTTGTAAAAAATGAGCTGAATATTAAAATATTTACAACTATTGTAAAGACCTGGATGTTAAAGATTAAACTAAATGTAGTATATTCGGAAATAGGTTCAATAAAGTTTCTCTTTAGTGTAAATATTTATCAATTTAGTAGGTTACACAAATAACAACAAATACCATTAACAAAAATTAAACCCTTAGAACTTTACGTTTTGATAGCGACCACATTGTTTCCTCGCATGGCCTGTACTGAAGTTGAGTGATTGCTAGAGGGGCTTTTGCTGCTTGGAACTGTCAGTTACAGTTACTAATGCTGTTACAATGTACTGTTAAACATTAACTCAAAACTGTCTATTTTACAAAAAAAAATAATCACTTCTAAAATTAAAAAAAATATATCATTTACAAAATTAGATATACACTAAAAGCATTGTAAGACTATATATATTTTATATTATTAATTAAATTGATTTATTTAATTATATTATGATATATTTTTGTCATTCAAATATAACTTCAACTATATATGTACCCTTCCTTCCGACAAATGTACTACGTTGATGAAACAATCCATTTTTGTGTATAGGAAAATTTTATAGGATTCGATCTAAAGGAACATGTAATTACAATCTGAATTATTCAACAACTATTCAAAGTAAATGAATTGATTTATCTCACATAAAAAACTCGTTTAACCGTAAATATAAACTTTGAACTTTTCGCAAACATAGAATAAAAAATAAAAGCTTTCTGAAAAAATCAATATAACATTTTAATTCTACGTTGAAACTTTTAATTATGATTATACAATTTGCTGGATTTAGGATTATATATGTCTGTGTTGTTAGTTACTGGTAGAGATTCTTAATGCAAATAATAAACCTAATAACTTTACACTGTGTTCAAAGATTAAAATTGAGAGTCGAGCTTCGACACTTATGGTGACAAAAAAATTCTTCGCATCCATCCCCAACGTGAAATTTTTTAAGTCCCGACTGATTGATTTAGCGAGCACCCTCTCCTGCAATAAGAAGACTTTTTCGTTTGAAATCACAAAATTTCAAACATTAACCACCAATTATTAATTTCTTACTACAATCATAATTAGATGAAAGGCTTGGAAGCGAAATAAAGTGGATCACTTTAATCAAAATAACAAGGAACAGAAGCAACAATAAAAAAATAGAGGGTTATTCATAATTCTCACCAATGTTTTGAAGCGTTATTTAAGGAAACTGAGACGAATATAGCAGTAAAGAGCATTTGAAAGAATACACAAACAATTGAAGTTTTATTTCCATACCGTACACATGTTCTACGTGTGAAACCTTGGTTATACATAGATAATATCAATGTGTTAGTCCAGTTCTTGCAACTCTCTACTCAACATGGTACTGTCAACATTATTGACAGTATGTGTTATCTTTTCATGCAGTTCTACTACATCACGAGGCAAAGGGGGTACAAAAACTTGATCTTACAGTGGTGCAAAGGAGAATATTAGGGCCCTCCCCGGCAAAATCAGATTCTGCATTTAATATTTTATAAATTGGTTAAATACGTGCTTGGCATCAGTCAACCCTTGAAACCACCCACAAAAAGGGGGTGCACGTTTTATGTGAAAGATTATATTTTCGTATAACACGTGCTGTCAATAACGTTGATAGTTCCATGTACTAAAGTATGTATGGAGTGAGTGAGAGAGTGAAGATTAACGTCGCACTGTTCAGCTACACGAGGGCTTTTGGCGATGGACCTCGTAATTTTGAACCATGGTCAAGTGACGAGGACGACACCAGAGCTGACACTCCCTCTCCTAACTGCCCTACCACACCAACGGGAGGACGTTTGAGCTCTCGACAGATTTAACGTGCATCGCTCCCCTACACGGCGGGTTTTTAGTGGTATTGGGCTCAAACTCATGACATGCCTGCCATGATCTGATACCTTGACCACTTGGCTACCGCAGCATGGAACTGGACTATTACATTAATGTTTACCGAGTAATCAAGGTTTCACACACAGAACACCTGTAAGATATGTAAATAAAACCTGAATTGCTTACGTTTTCTTTCAAATGTTCTTTTTTGCTGCATCCGTCGTAGTTTCTTTTTACTATATCACTGCAAAACATTGGAGAGAATTCTGAATAGCCCTGTGTAACTTTCGGCCTAAAAATTTAAACATGAGTATTGAATATAATTACTTAAGCTTCTATTTATTTGCTTTTCCATTTTTTTTAAAATTTGATCCAGTGAAATAAAACGTTAGAAAAATATTTACACTTCTAACTTTTATAGATAATTGTTATTTAGATTTGACAAAGTGCGCAAAGTAATAATTCATCAGTTGTATATTTATAAATGCTTATAAACAGTCAATCCATTATCTAGAAATTCTGTTTCTTGAGTTCGATAGAAATCTAGTCTCTCAAATAATTATATCCTTTCCCGTGTTTCTAAGAAACTTGATGCATGAAAACTTTCTTCATTTTAATTGCACCATGACAACTTATTCTACACTAATGTAAAAAACTTAAAGCAACTTCAGATTGTGCTGTAATTCTAGAAAAAATTAACTGTGTGACATGAAATTCATATTGCAGAGACACAATGTAGCATTTACTGATTGCTGAAAGCATAGTACCCAAAAATTGAATTGTATGCATACATTATGGAACAAATCAGAAAAAGACTTTATTGACAGAATGGTGTTAGTAAAAACCATTGCCTGACCATGAGGAAGAACAGCAAACCAAAATCACTTAGTAAGGAATATGATCTCCCCTAACTGCAATGGTTACATGGCATCGTCTGTTCAAACTCAGTACCATGTTATCCAGCAGTTCTTGATGTAAGAATTGCCGCTCTTCTCAAGTAGCAAATGTTTTAGTTGTTCTGGAATTCTCTGATTGATACTATGTTGCTGCCAGGCGTCTTGCCAAAGAATCCAACATATGTTCTATGGGATTTAAATCATGGGAGCATGCTGGCTAATCCATTCTGTGAATATTTTCGTTTTCTAGAAACTCCTCAATAGTAGAGGTGAATAGACATCTACAAAAATAAAGTCTGGGCCAATGCCACCTCGAAGCAGACGCGTTAGGGAGGATTATTTCATCACAGGTAAAGATATCCGTTAAGTGAGCCGCTGCCGAAAATATGAAGCTCCATTCGTCCGTTCAGCGTAATGTCTCCATACGCAAACACACCAGAACTAACTCAACTGTCTTTTTCACTGATGTTAATGGAATTAAATCATGTCCTTCTTTACCTCCCTCCATACCAACTAGCCCTCAGAATCCTTGCATACACTGAAACGAACTCTTATTAATAAACAGAACATGACTCCATCGATGAAATGACCGGTCTTTGTGTTCTTGGCACCACTGTAGATGATGCTGTTAATGTTATACAGCGTTTATGGCGACGAGAGAGTAGGCCAAATTCATGCAGACATCCGGCCACAGTAAACCGTTATACCTGTCATTTGGATGCCGTACGCAACTGCAGAGCAACATTGCTTGATATCTGTCTCTTTTTGTCTGCAGAAAGATATACCACAGTCATCACTTGTCATTGTCTTACTCGGCCAACCAAAAGCAACTTTCTTTACAGCTGCCGATTGTTCAGTGCTGATATTTACGTATGCATAATTTTTTTACTGAACTAAATTTTCACTTGTACTGGTGGAAAAAATCCTTTCTCAACAATTTCATGCTTGCATGCTGGAAATTGCATTTCTGTCTTAAATTTTGCACTCAAGTGCAGCAAATTTTAAGCTTTTCGATCGCCACGACACCTCTTTTATGTATCATCCTGACATTGCGGACCCCTAGATTTTGAGCACCACTCCCTAACTACCAACTAATGGCTGAGTGATTTAAAGGTTCCTCAATAATTCTAAGACTGTCCCTACTGGTTATAGAGACTTTTTAACACTTCTTTCTTTCCTTCAAGAAAACGGTAAACATCTAATTTAAAACATTACAAAATACTGATATCAAATAAATAAGTAATGTTACTTATTTGTATTAATTAAAAATTTTAATGAGAAGGATGGTGCTGCATTTTTTTACAAGTACTGTTATAACAAGTGCAATACTTTTTTTTTAAAAAAAAGACGCATATAATATTTTTGCTAAGCCATTGAAGAGGGAAATCTTAAAATTAAATGAAAGACCTTCGCGAACCTCCTAGAAAAGCTCTTGAGACCCCCGAAGGTCCATGGACCACAACTTAAGAACCTCTCCTCTGGTGTATATGTTTCATGGAATTCATTTTATTATCAGGCTATTATTATTTTCATTTTTCAACTATTGTTTTGTCTTCTCACATGACAATCAATGTTTCTAGATACTAAACTTAGTCACTTTCATAGCGAAAGTCTTGAATAATAGTTTTTTTTTAAATGTAGCTTAAATGTAATTTTTATTATTTTAAACATTATTCATTCTATATATTCGGAATTTTGTTAATCATGTGTATAGTAATTGATTAAAATGTTTATCCTTTCTATTTTTATTACTAATAAATGCCATTCATTTTTTTAGGTGTCGCACAGGTATTGAGATATCATTTACGCGAAATCAAGTCATGAAATTTTCTTATAAAAAGAAATATGAGGTTTGCTTTTGTGTAATTTTTTTCATTACATATTATATCCTTATATTTTTTTCTTTCTTAATTCTTCATTAATTGTCTAAATTGTACGTTGACTGATTAAAATTGATCTTTTATAAAAACTTAGTTACAAAACATTTTTTTTTCCATCTAGTAAAAAATATTTCTGTAAAAAAGAAATATTTTTTTACATTTATATACAAACGCACACTTTATTTTTGGCCCAAATTAATAATACTCGTATAAATATAGTCTTTAGGATATAAAGAAATATTCTTTTAAAGAATTTGAATTTGAGGACTAGATAGTTATGAATTATTTTCGTTCCAGAATTTCTCGAAACCTGTTGGGGACATCTTAGTAATTTTGAAAACAGCCAAATGACGATGTCACTTGAACTGGCATTTCACTTTGTAAATTTGCACCACATCTAACAAGGATTGAGATTTAGTTGTCTAATTGACTTTGACCGGTCATTGTTGGTAAATTCACAAAATGGTGTTAGATAGAAATGGAATAAGTGTCTATGATTATTTTCCAATATTGTCCACCGTTAAGTTAGCGATTTTAAGGATTAATCTAGGGCAGGGATAGCGAACCTTTATGGATCACCGTGCTTTATTTTCTTAAGAAATGTTTAATGAGTTATAAACGTGCCTTCAAATAATTTTGACTTTTGATTATTGGGAAAACAATAAAACTAATTACTAACAACTCGAACTCTTTATTCACTTAGAAAAAATACATTTACTGGACAGTATAGTAGTAAATATCTTAGGTATACGTATAATTAAAATTAAAATAACATTAGTGGGACTTCTGTTGTAGCAGATTAGATGGCAAATAACTTATAATAGGATTGTAAGATGTTACTTTTTGTAGAATGTATGTTGAATTGGAGTCATCTTTAACACGGTTTATTAGCCAGACTTTAGTGTTATTCATCACTGAAAATAATTACTACTGGGCATAGGTAGATGAAAATGTGGTTATAATAACATGAGTCAGCTTCTTCAAACAGTTAAAGGTGTCTGGAATCGAATTCCATTTCTCCAAACCTTCATTGCTGGCATTTTTACTATGTACCAATTCCAAATTTTTGCTTGTTTCAATAAATTTTCAAATCCATACTGAAATAAACTGAAAATCAATCAGTTTCATTTCAAATTCTTCAATTTCTACCCAAGTCAAACTGGGACAAGTTTAGTTTATCAAATGAAGCCACATCAGGGTACAAAACAAAATTAAGCGTTTCCGACAATTATTTGAACAGAGAAAATCTCACTGAAAATTCCTTGATTGAAGAATCAATCACGGAAACAAATTCTGCTATAACTTTTTCTTCGTCTGGTTTCTCATGTATACCTATATCTTTGATATTTTTTTCAAGATTGGAAATACTTGTAGTTTCTTGTAATGTGATATCGTTTCTGAAAACACGTAGTTTAGCGTCAAAGAGCGAATGAAATCCCTCATGACGATTACTTCATAGTGAACTTTGTTATTTTGATTGGTGGCGTGCCCACAAAATATTATGTCGCGTGCCATTGGTTCGCCATCCCTGGTCTAGGGTGATGTTCCTCAATTAAAATACCATTAAAATCAATCATTTTCCTCTAAGACCGTTTAAAGACAGTTTAATGTATTTAATAAAATACACGATCAAATCTGGCAACAGTGTATCCTGACAGTTTGTGTTTATTTAAAGGCTCTTATTGACTCGCTGGATTTTAATGCTGGTAATGATTAGAGTTTAAATGTTACTTGAACTTTTAGGATTTCTATATGGTATGAGTGCTAAAACTGATACAACAAATTATCGATTATATTTAAATAATGAATAACCCGTTTAGAGATCCTCCATTGTAATATATCGCTAAGACAACATCTAAATAAACTGCATAATATAACCTAATACTTTAACTTTTTACTTTTTAAGAATTAGAGCTACAAAATTCTTGAAATATTATTGTATTAATACTTGGAGAGCCTTTCTTAAAAAGTATTATGGATATAATATTAAATTTTGAATCATGCATAAAAAATCCTTAATAAGAGAAAATCGCAACAAAAAAAAATTTCTACAACTGCTAATTTTTTTGAGAATCGTAAATACGAGTCCAATATAAGAATGTAATGAATTTAAAACTGTCTTTTTTTTAATTCCTAATATTAGTTCACTCTCTCTCTCTCTCTCTTTATATATATATATATACTGGTGTCCAAAAGTTAAGCATAAATCGTAAAATGCGAAAGACATGTAGTAAATATTCGTAAAATTATTCCAAATTTCTTGCGGATATTAATTGGGTGAAGAAGAAACATTGGGTTTATGCAAAACTTTTCAGTCGACTACGTCCTGCGCGAAACACCAGCGCATGTAGGAACGCGGAGAAACCGATTCACGCAGCATAGGCAGTTCAGACAAGTTTCGTGCAACTGCTGTGCGAAGGAACGTTGTTACCATCAAACAAGGTGAATGATGGCACAAAGACGCCAATTGGACAAGTTTACGAAAGGAAGAATCGTTGGAATGCTGGAATCCTCACGATCACAAACCAAAATGTCTCGAATTCTGAATGTGGACCAGTCTGTGATCTCAAGACTGTGGCAGAGGTTTCAAAGAACGGGAGATGTTACCCGACAACCAGTATCAGGTCGACCAAGAGTCATAACCCCTCGCCAAGACCGATATCTGGTAATAAGTGCGCGACGTCAGAGGGGCAGTACTGCCAGAGCACTGGGTTCGGCGCTCACAGTCGCCACATGAATACGAATTTCGAGACAAACTGTTTACAGGAGGCTCAACCATGCTGGGCTGTATGCCAGAAGACCAGCAGTTTGCATTCCCCTCACGTCTGCGCATAAACGCGCTTGTTTGAACTGGAGTTTGAAACGTCAACATTGGAGTGTGCGAGAGTGGGCCAATGTGATGTTCAGTGATGAGTCCCGGTTTAGTCTGAGTAGTGATTCTCGGCGGATAACGATATGCGCGGAACACGTTTTGAACCAAGAAACATAACGGAAAGACATCATTTTCCATCAAGGGGAGTATTGGTATGGGCAGGCATCATGATGGACGGCCGCAAAGACCTCCATTTCTCTGACACGGGGTCTGTGACTGCTCAAAGATACAGAGGCGAAGTTCTTGAGCCTTATGTTTGCTTGTTTCGTGGTGCTGTTGGTCCTGACTTCATATTCACGGATGATAATACGCCATGTCACCGAACGGTGCTTATTGATGACTTCCTTGTAACGGAAAACACCCAGCACATGTCGTGTCCTACGAATTCCCCTGATTTAAATCCTATCGAGAATGTATGGGATATGCTCGGGAGACTAATCGCAGCCCTTTCGCACCCACCAAGCTCCGTTACAGAGTTACAGAACTGAAGAACTGACTCTCTGCCTGGCTGTCAGAGGTGACCACACGCCTTATTAAACTGCAGAATCAGTATTTTATTTAATGTTTTCTTTCATTTTTTCTTTAAAGTGTGATTCCTTGCTATGCTCAGTTTTCGTTCAAACTGCTACTTTGGAAAAAAAAATTAATTATTATCATTCTTTTGATTTGCTTCCTTATTTTATAACCATTTTACACTTGCATATCACGTTTCCCGCCATTCTGATTTACAGTTCCTTCTTTATTCACATAATTATCAATTATACTTAAATTTTGGACACCAGTGTATATCTTGTTCAAATCTTCAATCATTAATAAAATACTTTTTATTCGTCCACTGAAGTTCGAATACATTTTTTAAACTTGCAGTGGACACATGATATTAATACAGTTTTTTCAAATATTAATTCTTTAATTAAATTTAATTTTTTAATTATAAATTTTTTCTGCGTTATTTCTGACAAATTTAGATATAGCAGCCAATAGATGGCACCAGTAAATTTTTCTAACGAATTTTTTCTGGCTTCAAATATATTTTTTTAACTTGTAGTGTATAGCACTTGTTCATACAGTTTTTTCAAATATTAATTCATTAATTAAATTTAATTAACTGAAATAAAACTTTTCTTTGTTGACCTAAGTAGGAATTAATTTTAAATTTTTTTTATTTATGTTTCTCCTTTCAAAAATATATTTGCACTTTTTTTTCTTTTATGAGTCATTTTTTTCCCTTTAATGTTTAGTATGGGTAAATCATTGAATTATATTATCTCGTTCTCTTCTATAATAGTATATCAAAACTAACCCATTATTTTAAAAAATTAGTCTGGTTTGTTTCTTTTTTTTTATCAGTATTACTCCTTTTATACTACTTAAGTTCAGTGGTTAGTCATTTGTTCGGTATAATTCTTACAATTATTTCATTCTGTATTTGCAGATTGTCGAAGCGTTTGGCTATATCGGAGGATTTCTGGGAATGTGGTTAGGAATATCTCTAATTGCCGTCTGTGACTTTCTTGAGACTTGCCTAATAATTTTAATACACGCGTGTAAAAGAAGAAAATCCTCCTACAAGAAAAATAAAAGCAACATATTCCTAATGAAAGTGCAAAAAAAGAGAATGTTCTTAATGTAATTTTTCATTGTACTGTAATAATTTACAATGATATTCGTATATATTCTGTGCTATTGAATCTATTTCTTGTAGCAAAATTTTATTTATCTCTCGAAATAATACAAATCGTAACGAACCATGTAGTACAGCCGATTCCTAGATTGTTTGGGAATCAACACGTAAAACAAACAAAAAAAAAGTTTTTTATTTCTTAAGAAACCTGATTTTCGGTATTTAAATTTTCGATTGGTAAGCCAGTTTTGCAATCACTAATGAGTAGATCAGGGGTGACCAGCCCAAATGACCTTGCGGGCCCATATCAAAATGTATATCCATATATTAGATTTGGACCCATTACAAACAATTATTGGAGTGAAATTTAAAACAGAATGAAAAATTATTAATGTTATCATTTTTCATGTATACAAACATAGATAATATAATAGTAATAATGAAATAATCAAATAATGTTTAGTTATTTAATTAGTGAGATATTTGTTCCTCAGTTTTTGCAAGTCGATCTCAATGCGTGTATTTGCACAAACTGATGTTGCATGCTTTCGTTCGTTAAGTTTGAGCTCGATATATTTCATATCTAAAATTTCAGATTTATTGTTACAAAACACTACACTAAAAACAAAAATATTGCTAAAATAATCGTATTTTGTAAAGTTGTACTGAATCTCGAGGGTCGCAAAATTATACAAAAAGGGCCACATGTGGGTCGGCCACCTCTGGACTATATTATATTCGAGATTATTGTAAAATCTGTAGCGTAAATCTACTATAATATATTGAGTAAAAATAAAATTTCAGAAAAAAAAGTATGCAATATTTTACAAGAAAACGGACATATAAGTGAAGCATTCACTGAATAGTAAACTCAATATCTGTCACGAAAGGAAGTCGGCGCGATTGAATAACAATAGACTCCGTAAGAAATAAATGCAGTTAACTTCCATCATGCATGTTTAGGGGAGTCCCCTATTAAAGTCATCAGGTTGAAGAAATTTCGAGATTTCGAAATGACTTTTAAGTTAATGCAATATTTCTATGCAAATTATTTTAAAAGAATCCATGTATTTTTCTCCTAAATTTATATAGCGAAATATTAGTGTAATTACAAAAATATAAAATATTTAATGATTCCTCATTATGTATATTAAAGACAAAATGCCAAATTCTAAAACGCACCTAATAAGCTGTAAGCTGTACTAAAGAGAAGAAAGCATGCATGATCATTGAAATTATACAAAGCCGACGACATTGAAATGAAATATGTAGTAGAAAAACCAGTTTTTATTGTATAAAACCTAGAATCTATGCAAAATAGAAATTTCTAAATAATTGTACGTAGTAAATATGTTGCTAGAAGAAAAAAAATAAGTTTATGAGGATAGAACGTATATCTATATATATAAAAATGGATGTTTGTGTATATGAAAGCGCTTAAAACTCCAACACTGTTCAACCGATCACTATGAAAATTGACATGTATATGTATTTTTTGTAGAGAAGGTTTTTGTGCTATCATCTTTGTTGCAGCTCCCCACCAAATGGCGCTACAGCAAAGCAACTTCTGCACAGCTTATTCAATCACCACGTTGCCAACGTGGTCGCCAAAAATGATGCCAACTTGATTCTATCACCAACATTTCTCTATGTTTCCATTGAATCGCCATTATAATGTAAGGAACGGCGTAGCTTGTGCGAATATCATAGTTTTACCATAAATACAACAGAAAGTAATATTAACGTATTACACATCCAGCTATCAATTATTTACACTATTTTAAGCGTTCATTACACAAAATTTGTAACAATGTGTTACTTTTGCTGATCAGAGATTAGCTTAGGAAGGTGTTTACAAAAATTGACTCACATGAGAGTTACGGGGCGAAATAAATAAAAAGAAATCTTTTTTATAAGCTTTTAAACCTTCAGACTTAAAATTTAACAAATATGGTTTTTTTGTTCAAATGAGATATGCAAAAAGCATTTTTTTTTGTTTAATTTGCTATTCACGTAAACTCATTAAAAACTCATTCAACTCATTAAAAACTTCTTGATTCTTCTATCTGTATTGTTTAATTTTTCGATTCAACCGTACGAAGAACGGTACCAGGTGTATCAGCTAATTTTTATATAAAAGTGGCTAAATGGTTTCTTACTTCCACATTTTCTAATCTGAAATATTACCTACAACCATATATTTTAAAGTGGTTGAAGATAAGCATTTTTTTATTTTGCTGTTGTTAGACTATTCATTCATATTCTGTTTGTGAAATCGGATATTATATGTATATACTACTGTATCACACAACACATTTTTGGAAGCACCTTAATTTTTGTTATGTTAAAAATTTATCAAATTATTTTAAACTTAATATTTCATATTAGAAAACTGCGCCAAAATTTAAAATAGCACCAGTTTTGTGTAGCTTCGAATTTGAGACACTTTTAGAACATTTCAGATATTTTTTTCGGTATTCAGTATGACACTGTAGAATCAAAGGCCTAACATTTTTACTGTTAAGAGTACGATCCCGATTCTTAAGACTTAAATGTGCCGCAAAAAGAGGTTTAACCCTTTGCACACACTCGTATATCACGTTGGAGATGGCAACACTAATTTACTCTAAAACGTACTATACATGGCATCATTATATAACTGTAAAACACTATATGGCACTTACGATCTCACTCTTCTGATAATTTATCAATAATTATTTAATTATTATTATTGTTTTCTCTTTGTCTATTCAGTCCATATGTTACCATTAAAGTGTATAATTCAGTTATCTCATAGAATAGCGATAATCCACGAAATAACTAATGATAGATCGTTAAAGAGTGAAAATAAACAATTTCACAGTTCTTTCACATATTGATCATAAATAGCTGAAATCTCTCGAAAAATACATTTTATCCCCATTGCGGATGATTTATTGATAAATAATGAAAAGCAGATGATAGAATATAGTATTGCTCATCAAAAAGGGAAAAAAGAATATGTTGCAGAAATAGTTATATAGGGTGGTTTCGAATTTATGGTACAAACTTTAAGGGTAGGTACAGGGCATTGTAACAGTAATTTATTATATAGGAATGTATGGGCGCAAGTGACGCGGTGAGGCATAAACACAAAAAATAAGAGACGAAAGGAAAGACAAAGTGTTTATTAAAAGTATCGTTGACAAGTGTAATGTTTACAATAACTGTTCAGCACAAGAGCTATGAAGTTCATTTGAAGCGCACGTTGCTGTACCACCCACTGGTAGTCGGATAAGATAGTCTGCTTGGTTCAAAGCTTGTGCTTGCTGAAAATGGAACAGGTGTAAGCGAACAACGGTTACACCTACAAACGGTCTAAAGACTCACACTAAAGTGATGAACAACAGCTTTTGTACTGGACTCTGGCCCATTAGCCACAACGTTCACGATGTTGTCTTCCAGATTTGGACTGCGTACAGATCTTCGTCGACCAGCATTACGTCTGGTGATGTGGAACAAACGTGCTTCCGAAGTTGACGATGAAACCGCTGAAATAATCTGTGATCCGGCATTCGTCGATGAGAGATTCGTAGCTCAGATCTGCCATTACCATTTGCACGGCCGTACATGAAATGCATTTTTGCCATACGCAAAGTCTCCCATTGTAGACATCAGCACAGTTGTCAATGACGTTTTCTCCTACTGAGATGCATCATGTTGAAAGGTGGCTAGACATCTACTGCTCCCTACCGGCAACGCAACCAACTGATAACTCTATTTCTCTTTTCTTTCCCCTGTTTGCGCCTCACCATGTCACTTGCACCCCTACATTCTTATACAATAAATGATTGTTACAGTGGCCTTAACTACTCTTAAAGTTTACTACCATGTGTGAATTCGGAACCACCCTGTATTTTCTAATATATAAAATTCTCCTGTCACAGTGTTTGTAACCAAACTCCTCCGGAACGGCTAGACCGAATCTTATGAAATTTTGTGCGTATATTCAGTAGGTCTGAGAATAGGACGTAAACTATTTTTCATTCCAATATTGCAATTAGTTGAGAAGATATTAATTAAAAACCTTAAAACCCCTGTCTGTTGTTTCGCTTGACGTCGAAAATCGGTTTCGAGCCAGAAAAATACTAATCTGTCAAAGAAAAAAGAAAACCCAGAAACAGAGAAAAATTACAGGAAGATAAATACATCACTGTCATTTAGGGAAGTTGTAAATAATACATTTCTGTTGAGCTTTATTCCATGTAAAAGAGTTTTATGATATTTCGAAAAGCACTAATGTTTAAAGAATTATTCCGAAAAAATTTGTTTATGTATCATCAATTTGCAGTGCTATAATTATTTATTCCCATTTTATTCAAGATAGTTCTCACGTTCAGTTAATTAAGTGATCTCATATAAATCGATAGTTTTCAACACGTGTCACGAGCTCTCGCCAATAACAACTATTGTGTTTCCTGTATAAACCATTTCTGCATATATTCAGATATTTTGATTTCTTATTTATTAGTTAATTTATTATTAAACGCCAATTAATAAAACTGTAACACTCGGTGTGCTCAAAATTTTCGGGAATCGTTTTCAATGTAAAGAGAAATATATACGTATTTTATGACCGCATTATGCTCGAAGTTTCAGCAGGACAAGGTGGATTCTTTTTTTTTTTTTGGATGCACCAGGGGGAACTGTCAAAAAAACTTCCTCATTTCGCTAATTCTCGCCAAAATACGATCAAATAATGGCATCGCATTGGCCGTTGCATCATCTGGCATTGCAGCAACTTTATTAGATGGAGGCAGAACAGCTCATTCAGCATTTAAGCTGCCATTAAATATTCAAAACAACCTAGATGCAGTGTGCAGCATAAAAAAACAATCATCCATGGCCACAGTGCTGAAACAGTGTAAAATTATCATCTGGGATGAATGCACTATGGCACACAAACATTCGTTTGAGGCGTTGAACAGGACATTGAAAGACATAAAAAACAATGACAAACTATTTGGCGGCACTCTGTTACTTCTTTCAGGTGATTTCAGACAAACACTTCCCGTCATTCCCCGTTCAACGTACGCTGATGAGATCAACGCTTGCTTGAAATCATCGCAACTGTGGCGTAATGTTGAAAATTTACAGCTGAAAGTAAATATTCGCGTTCAAATTCTTCAAGATCCATCCGCTGAAACATTCTCAAAACAACTGTTAGACATTGGCGATGGAAAAGTAGCTGTACATGAAAATACTGGATGCATAAAATTGCCGATCAATTTCTGCACAATCATTAACTCGCAAAATGACCAGATATTTCCCGATATACACACACAATACTTGAATCATGAGTGGCTGGCAGAATGAGCAATTTTGGCAGCAAAAAATGTAGATGTCAACGATTTGAATTTCAAGATACAACTGTTGTTGCCAGGGGACTTGATGTCATACAAATCTATTGATACAGTTTGCGATACCAACGAAGCTGTAAATTATCCAGCAGAGTTTTTGAACTCATTGGATTTGCCAGGCATGCCACCGAACCATTTACAACTGAAGGTTGGATCTCCGGTTATTTTGCTTCGTAATTTGAACCCACCACGGCTGTGCAATAAGATGTATTACTACCACGAATCCCTATTATCCTCACAGATACGCCAATTGAATTCCAACAGATTCAATTTTCCAATTAGGTTGGCATTCGCAATGACAATAAATAAGTCTCAAGGCCAAACGATGTCTGTTTGTGGCTTAGATTTGGGCACACCGTGTTTTTCCCACGGACAATTATACGTGGCATGTTCTCGCGTGGGTAAACCATCCAGTTTGTTTATGTTGGCTAAAGATGGACTCACACTAAAAATATTGTGCACTCCATTGCACTAAGAGACTGATAATGTTATTTTTTAATTTTTTTTAAAAATTTATTAGTTAAAATAATAAAAGTACAAAAAATTCTAAAAAGGAATGTGTGGTGCTTTTTTACTTAAGCCGTCATCGTTCAAAGCGCATCATTCCTATTTCAGTCATAAATCACATCCCCACACACTTACAATGAGTTAGTTATTTTTTATTTGGCTACCAAAATATTCATTAGAAATAATTTATTTGGCAAAACAACGTTTGCCGGGTCAGCTAGTAATATAATAAAAAAATACATGCTGGGAAGGTAAACTGCTTCATAAAAACATTGCGTAAACTTTTTCAAACAAAAATGTAAGATAATATTAATTTAAATTTTATGAAATACCTTTATTTTACTTTTCTTTTTTTATTAGAGCAAGGATTGCTGTAATGACACTTTGAAGTACGATTCAAAACTGATTAAAAAGCAGCTAGAACCGGTTCAAAGAACTTTGGAGTGCCGTATTTCATACTTTAACGATCAAGAAATTGTTGTTCTATAGAATACCTAGATAAATCATATAATTCAATACTTTTATATGTTTTAACTGGCAATACACTAAATTTCTGATCCCAAATGGATTGTGGAAACAGAAGATAAAGTGAATTTTCATTAACTCGTAAAGGGGTACGAAAAATGTAATGATTGGTACCACAAAATCATCTCCTTTTTATACATAATTTAGTTCTTTCTTTAGTGGAAAATGAGAGATAAATAGTACACAAAAAAAACGTGGACACAAACATCAGCGTTAGATTTGGACAATCGAGCTGATGAAAAACTACTTAATTTTTATTAAAAAAAGCGCTTGTGTATGGTATGTTCTGACAAAAAAGGTAAGGCCCATAAAAGACGACATTTTACTTTGCGCGAATGATATTATTTCTCGTTAGTTGGAAATTTTTTTAAGAAGTACAATACTTTTAAAAGAAATTAAATATTATTATATGTATTGAATAAACTTAAAATATTGAATTCTACCGCTGTAAAATACTTTAATTCATTCCATAAAAATAAATACAATTTCCCCTCAACAACATTGAAAATAAATAGAGTGCAAGGGCTTAAAACCACGTTTATGAATCGAAAGTGACAAAGTGAAATCATTCTGTGAAATTAAATTTTGAACTGCTAATAAAATAAAAAAAATAATATAATGACTTATTTTTCGTTAAGTAAAAAAGTGTGCAACGTTCTCACACAATTTTGGCTTAAAATAATGTCTTAAAATCAAATTATTTTTAAAAATTCAACATTAAAAGGACAGGATAGCAGATGCACAGAAGAAAAAAAGGAAATGAAAACTTCCTTTAGTTGTTTTTCTTGTTTAAATTTCATTTTCAGGAACGGGAATTTGTGGAATTAAAAAAAAATTCTCTACACTCTTTAAATTTTTCAAATAAAAAAAAAATGCCTGTTTGATTTGCCAAAAGACCAAAGTTTTTGTTTGAAAACTTATTTCTAAAAGTTTTTCATGGAGTTTTTTTTAACATTGTATGAAATTTTTATAATAATATGAGAATAATAATCAGCAAACATTTGTACAAAGAACCAGTGCGGGTATTTTCATGAAAATACCAGAAGAAGAAGTACTTATAAAAACTGTTACATTTGTGTGATACAACATTTAATTTTTGTTTTCTCTGGGCTTTTTAAGAATATATCAAACTTATAGTTACTTATTATCATGAAGTAATGGAATTCCTAAGGAAAATATGAAGCTTTCTTCTTAAAAACAATATGCATTTTAAATTTCATTAAAAATATATAAAAAAATTCTGAAGGCAAACCAAGAGGAAAGTTGCAAATGATTCAATAAAAATATGCATTCCTGTTTCAGCAAGGTTAGGGGGAAATTATAACTGTTTTAATTGTCCCTTTTAAAAATGAATTAGCTTCTGCTAGAGATTTAAAATTGTTATTTATTTATTGACATTGTGTGAATTCAATAGATCGTAGATGATACTTTCAAATAGTTAACTATAAATGTGAATGTGGAGCAACACATAAAAAGAATACTACATTATAACGAATTTATAAAATGAACTTTATTCAAGAGCGCGAGTTGAAAACGACCAAACAAATTAGTTATTGAAAAATTATGTGTGAAGATGAAGAACCCCCTGAATATATAATCAATTGGTTCCTACTATATTC
Organism: Trichonephila clavata; assembly: GCA_019973975.1. NCBI lineage: Eukaryota > Metazoa > Arthropoda > Arachnida > Araneae > Nephilidae > Trichonephila > Trichonephila clavata. The sequence continues at coordinate 28,768 of BMAO01019700.1, read as the reverse complement.
ATAATAAATCAACTAAAAAGAGCTTACTGAAAGTAAAATGAAAGGCTGAAAAATATTATAAACCTAAAATTAACCATGTATCCGATTAAAAAAAAATCAATTCTCAACCTTGAGACTTCCAGGAAGTCAAAGCAGTATTGATGAATTAGCATTTATAGGGGAATGTAGGAATGATGCGAGTCTCGACCGAGATTGTTTTCCTCGTAAAACGATATCAATGAACGCATATGTTGCATTTTGTCAACTCATAGTTATTGCTAGACACGCATGCTGCCATCTGTTGCAATTTGTGAAACATTTCATTTTTTCTGCAGATAAAAAATTGCTACGTTACATAAACTATGCAACAAATTGCATGAATTAAAATTATAACATTGCTCTTTTCTATGTTACAGAAAATACTCACTTTTCTGAGTCAATAACTTTTTTTAACATCTCAAGTTAGGTATTTATTTTTACTATTTGAAAATATGTTTTCAGTGTTACTTGCAATAGCTATACAGAATGAAAGTTTAGAACAAGGGTCAGAAACCTGTGGCACGCGTGCCAGATGTGGCATGCGGTACAATTGTCAGTGGCACTCTACACTAATCAGCTAAGTTATCACATAAAGTAAAATCATCTTGTCAGTCCATTTTGCGCCCCTCTCAAACATTTTCTCTACTTTCTTTTGGTTCATAGCATCGATATACAATTATCGTGTGTGATTTCAACTGAAATTGGAGTTCATTGGATGCACATCGTACGCTATAAGCTACCTTTAATTTTATGACACTTTCTTAGTTTTTATGTGAAAACTTTCATTTTATTTGTTTAATCATTGTGACGATTCATACCTACACATTTAATTCAAATGGCATCTAAAAAAGGAAGATTTGATGTTCGTTGTTTTCGAGACTTAAATAATGAATGAGTATGGATTCAAAAAGATTGTGCTGTATGTGTGTTATGTCACGCGTCAAGCGTACACAAAGGCATTTACAAACTTAAAATCAGTCCTTATTTAAGGAAGTTGGCAAGAAATTGGTTATGAAAAGAGCTGTTCAATGGATATAGGAGAAAAATCTTTTGTTAAACAATGGGAACCAAATCTAAAGTGACGAACGTAGCTTCGTAATTGCTCTTTGTATACCTGCTTTTGCAAAGCTTTCACAGATGGCGAAAATATAGAAGACATATATTCCGATGTTCATAAATATCTGCTGCATAATTAATATATAATAAAACTATAAATTTGTATTCTTTACCTCTATTACCTAAATCTGAAATATTGCTGAAGGATTCGAATTGTATCAAATATATCTAATTGTGTAGCATCCTGAATCATATTGACAGATTGGTTTGGAACACCAGAGCTACAAGGTTGCCAACCTCTGTTTTAGAAGATTAAGTCTAAATTAATTTATTGTTATCCTGTATAAATTATGCTTTTAATGAAATTAGGCTTTTCTGTGACATCTTTTTCCAAAATCAGCAATTCTATATTCCAAAAATAGGTGGTTGTACTTTCTAGCACTTACTGTGGCACACAACTTCAGGAACTGTAGAAAATGCACAAATTTGTGTGAGTTAAAATGGGGTTGAGATATACATTCTCCTCGGAGTTAATTTCAATTAATTAGTAGAGATAAAACAAATAAAATTTACAAAAGCCCACTTGCCTTTAATTATCTAAAGAAAAATAAATTTGTTTATCACTGTACATAAGAAATTTTTATCTGGCTCAAATAAGCAGACAATATGATTGCTGAGATACCAACTTAACAACAGTCTAATCATTATTCGAAAACAATATTTACATTGAGTTTCAATAACAGATCGGCAATGAAAATTTCGGAACAGTTACAATTCAAATACTTTCCATATTCTACAGTGGCTGCGGTATCCGAGTGGAGACCGTCACGAGCTCATGATTGCTGTGTCACGAGTTTAATCCCTTGGGGGTACTGAAGACCCACTGTGTAGAGGGATATGCACTTGAAATATATATCAAAGGCCTCCTATTGGCATGGTGTGATAGTTTGGAAAGATAGGGTGCCGTGGCTGATATGTTTTCATTTTATTTAAAAAAAAAAGGTTATTAAAAGTTTTTTTGACTTGGTGTGCTGTAACAAATAAAATTTCAAAAGTTACGAATTTTCGAGGGAAAAATGTTAATACCTGCTATATGTATTTCTAATAATTACTGTATATATAAAGAACAAATTTTATTCATGAGTCAATAAAATAAAAATACAGTTGAACTTCCTCTTTACAAAGCTCTATTTTACGAACTTTTCTTGAAACCAATAATATATAAGGTACATTGAAAGATGAATATCTTTTAACGAATTTATCATAATGACATTTTTTTCTGAATTTAACAAGTTTGTTAAATAGAGGCCAAACTGTATTTTTTAATTCAATTTTAAATTTAACAGATGATATATACTTCTTTGAATAGTAAGTATATACATTGAAGAGCAAAACATTATGAACACCTACCGAAAAACGTGTTGCAGCACATTTGCCCTACAAAAACACAGTTACAACCTGCCACAAGCTATTGGTAGATAACTGGAGGATGGTTGTACCAAATATCCAAACAATCGTCTCGCAAAATCGAGATATTCCGACATTGAGGTGTTTGATCCCTGAGCTGCCTTTTCATGAAAGCCCAAATTTGATTTCGAATTAAACACTGTTGACTTAGGTGGGGAAGACATAAATTGGAATTAATCAATATGCTCCTCGTACCACTCCAACATAATTCTAAGCTTGATATATAAAGCATTGATCTGCTAGAAGAATCCTTTTCAGTTGGAAAGACAGACGCCATGTAAGGGCGCAACTGATCCGCAATTATATTTAGATAGTCCGCACCTTTAATTTTATTTCATACCAAAACTAAGGAACCCAGAGTCACCCAAGAGAACGTCCCCCAACGTATAATATCGTCAAAACTAGCCTGCGTATGATGGGAGAGAGCAATGGTTTATCTGGAAGAAGGCGTATCTTGACACGACTATCGACGTGATGAATGAGGGAACCAAGGGCGCGTAGCTACCGCCGTATTAGCCGTATCAATGATACGGGGCCCCCAAGTTACATGGGCCCCAACATGTGCAAGCAAAAAATTGTAAGATATTAAAAGGTGCCAAAAAAGGATCCTCAATGAATTTTGATACACTACCCATTCATAACCAGCTGCGCCAGGGGAGGGATCGCTATTTATCTGACCATGCAACTCTGTTTTAGCTATCCAAGATCTAGTCTCGATGTTTCCGGACCCATTGTAGGCGTAGTTAACAATGATGCTTGATTAACAGAGATGTACGAGTGGGATATCTGCTGTAAGTCCCTAAAGAATAGTGTCCGCTTAACTGTATTTTCCAACAGACTTGTATTTGGATCTGCATTAAATTGGGCTGCCAGTGGAGCTATTCTTTGGTACCGATTTTGATTTAACACGTGAGGCAGTCTCCGACGGCCTTTTTCTTTGATGACGCATGGACGTTTAACAGCGTGTGCTAGTATTACCGTCATTTATCAACTTTGCATGAAAACAAACAACAGAAAATCGTGAACAGCCAACCAGTCGTGTCATGCAGTTTTGGAAATACTCGTTGCAAGTGTTTGGTTCATTATAATCTGCCCTTTATCAAATTCTCAGATTAGCAGCTTTTCACAACACTCGCGAAAATAAGTGCAAGTAAGATTCCTTACAGGGACGTAGCTACCACCGTATCAATGATACGGGGCTTCCAGGCTACAGGGGCCCCAACATGTGTAAATACATTCCCACTAACAGGGCCCCATATCTGGAAAAGGGCCCCGAAGGAATTTTGATACTGAGCCCCTTCAAAGTGCCTCTACGCCAGTGGTTCCTTACCTCCCCTAGCAGCAGTTAAACATTATTTTCACATAATAACGTACGTTCCACATCATCCAGACGAGTTCATTAAAAAATGAGATGTTCATAATGTTTTGGCTCGACAAAACGTTATTTGGCTGGGGGGGGGGGGGGTATAAGCACCCTTTCTAGGACGCAGTAAATAGTAAGCAATATTTTTTTAGGAAATGGAGAGCAGTAAGCAGCCATTTCAAAAGAATGGTAGCAAAATTCTCTTCGAAATTCAGCTGTCATCTAACAAAATAAAAGGAACGTATACTGTGTAGTTCCACGAAGATTACAGACTATGGATATCATAATTTCGCATAATAATCGAGTGATGAAGAGGAACACTTGAACTAGTATCTCACATTTCTAACTTTCACACCACTTGAACACAATGCCTTTCATAAATAAATAGCTTCAGGATGTACATGATTAATGTGAAAATTAACTGTCAGTCCATATCAGTAGGAATAAAGAGTTATTAAAAATAAAAATAAATAATTTTAGGATGTATTAGTTATGCAATATTTTTACTTAAATCACAGACACATGGAAGCTAATTTTTTTTTTTAAATAAATGTCATCTATTCAGTTCCGTTACATTTCCTACATTTTTTACCATGAGGTACAAAAATATAAAAAGCTCAAATTCGAAAACATTTCATGTAATGTACTTTTGACAAGCCAAATAATTAAAAAAAAAATTGTTGTGCTGAATTTATATACCTGGTGTTATAAATTACTAGAAAACAGAGAAAATTAACCCCAATTCCGAAAATGCAACAAAATCCTTTCATTAACCCTTACACTTCTGGGTTATTAAACAATAGCGTTTGTCTTCTTTTGTGTTCACTATTCCACAAAACAAACTTTTAACTTACAGCGCTTTTATTTTTTTTTTAAATCACACAATTTAGATAATTGTTAAAATCACATATTTTGGTTCAGATACATATTCCTTCAGCTGAATTATATTTATATTTAGATAGTTTAATTTTATAATAGTTGATTAAATTGCTTCCTATTGTGTGTGAAAATAATAAATGTGAATTTGAACAATAACACGCGTGCGCGAAGCAATAAAATGGAAGAAAAAATATTTTTAAGGGAAGACGAAATCGCGTAACTGGCATGGTATCTGTAGAGTGTCGAGTTCCATGGTCTGTAAAGATCCATCATGTATATGGACAGATACATGTTAAATCGGTCAAAACTCTTAAGTATTGGCTTGGTGTAGTGGTGTAGAACAGGAGTCGGCAACCTACAGCACGCGTGCCGCACGTGGTACAATTCTCAGTGGCACTCTGCACTACTCTACACTTTTATCAATTTTCGAATTAATGGATGTTGATAAATTGTTCAATAATACATAATTTTGCACAATTTAATTATTTTTTATTTTTTTTAAGTAACATTAGTTATATTTTATGCTGTTTATTTTTTATCTTAAGAAATATCTTTAAATGATGCAAAATAAAAAACAGTAAATCCAAATTATTAACATCTATTCTCTAACTCTGCATGCATAACGCGGGAATAGAATTTTCAAAAATGTCCTGCTGTGTGGCACGCTGAATCCTATTGGTAGATTGATTTGGCACACCACACTAAAAGTTGCCGACCCCTGGTGTAGAAGTTTGGAGAGTGAATGCCAGTTTAGGGGTATTGCCTTTATCACTTGATTGGGGCTTCAATTTATGAGGTTGGCATCAATGAGGCTTCGAAGTGAAGTGTCAATCAAACAAAGAAAAGTTAAATATCAATCAGACATTAAAAGTCAAATTGTTGATACCTTAGTTGAATTTTTTTTTCCAATGAGGCTAGGGATTCTTTTTCCATTACAGACCTAGTTTATTCCCTTGGAGCTGGTATCACTTTTTAGTGCGGCACCATGTAGGTGGATACTAATTGCCGCAATGTAATTTTGGCACCCAGTTTCTTCCCCAGAGGGGTCACCTGAGCTCTGTCGATGCAAAATCATACTAGGAATTTAATTTTGCCGAGAGCACCCAAGCCAAACAGGCACTCTGGGGAACTTTAACAGGCCTTATAAATCATACGAATGGATGCTATCAATTTTCTGCATCATGAAAATCCACGGACTGTGGAGTTCAAGGTCAGTGCTAAATCAACTACGCCACCCAGCTGACCGTTGAAATTTAATTTTTAAAAATTTTAAAAACAGTGGGTTTTTTTATTAAAAAAATATATATTATTGTCAAGTTAATCTATGCAATTTACCATTGAGAGAAAAACTTGTGAAAAAATAATCAAATCGCAATCTTGCATTTTACACATTTTTATTTTACAACTAGAAATAAAATGCACTGAAACAAATGTAAGCCACGGTAAATGTCAGTTTAAATGTGTATTCAATACCTCAATTAGTAGCAAATATCACAGATTGTTTTTTAATTATTTTTTAATTTTACCCAAATCAAAAAGATTATCATATTGTACCGTAAGAGTAAATTAGAAAACTTACCCGGAAAATTTAATGCCAGAATAGTTAAAATATAAATTCTTAAACATGGTGGAGATTTGGATGTAACAAACAAATCGAAAAAGCGCATTGCTTTAAATTAGTTTTAATGCAATTTAAAAAATAAATTTTTTTCCGTAACATTTTTTTTTTTTAAATATATTTTCTGCAATTTTTGATCCTTACTTATGGGTTCAAATTTCAAATATCTGAAATAGCTTCAAAAAAACATTAGTATATATCCAATTTATTTTTGTTTTGTGTTAAACTAAAAAGAAAAACAAGATATTGTCAACCCCCTCTTTTCCTTTGTAATTCAATAGAGCACTTTTCCCAGCGTTATTCGAGAGCCATTAAACACAAAGAGCAAAAAAAAGTTTCGGTTCGCTTTTCATTGTTCTCTTGAAATCCAGTCAACCCTGCCACAGAGGGCGCGCCCTACGCTCTCATTTCATTCATACCTCAGCTGCCGCACGTGTGATGTAGTATTTTCGGATGATAGAGCAAAAGAGGAATAACTGAAATTTGTCTTTGGAATGGCGACATGTAAGTTATTCTCCCTTACTACTATTATTATTCTGTTTTATAAGCATGACAAGAAATGGTTTTCTTCAGTTTTATACAAAATGTTTTATTTTGATTAAATTTTTTTTATTCCAATTAATATGTAATTTAAGGAACTAATACAATGGATTTTGACTCATTAAAAATTTTCTTTGCTGTCTTCGGTGAAATGTACGGTCAACTTTCTTTGCTTTTATTATGATTTTAAATGGCATTAATTTAAAAGAAATCACATGGAACGCATTTTTATTTCTGTTTTTAGTCAATAAAGTCTTGTGCATTTTTTAATAAAGATTGCTAATGTGTAATAATGAAAATGTTACTTTACTTCTTTATTTGTGTTTATCTATACTATGATTTTAATAAAATATGAAGCGATTTTCAATGGTATGAGTTCAAAAGGAGAGAAAAGAATTCGTGTTTGGAAGAATTTGAAAAAGTATTTCGTTTTTGATACTAGCTATAAAAGTTTTGAAATTCTTTCATTTTATTCCAATAACAATTTGAAGTTCAGTAGATTATTTATTGTGTTGAAAAAAAATAAACAGACACTTTCTTGAGAAATGTTGTTGATAAAATTTTCGTGTGATTTTATGAAGCAAAATTTCAAATGTTGAATAAGATTGAGCACACATTTTCAACCTTCTGTTCAACACTGCAAGGAATATAAGGCCTTCTACATTTTAATGTTTTCCAAAACTTGTTTAGTTTTGATTTCAATGACATTAATTCATCCCTATATTTTGTTAAAGATTTTTTCTTGATCATTTGTAAGGATAGAATGTTAAAGTCTGAGAGAAATAATTTATCTTCACCTTAATTAAATATAAAATTATCTCTAGTTAATGAAATGTAAATCGTATCTCAATTTATCAGTAAAACTCAATCTTGCCGAGTATTTTTTTTTTTTTTTTGGAAAAAAAGAATGATTTTCTTTTTTTTTTCATCTTAGTGTTTTAAATATAAAATGTGCATCTTTTTTTTCCTTCTGTTTTACGTGATTTCGAAATAACACGGTTTACCAATATCCTCTGTTTCATACAAATTTTTAGTTTAGCACGATTCTGAAATATTTTTTTTTAATTCTGATTTTTGTTAGTGTAATCAGAAGACGGTCGGTTTATCCACCTCTTGGCTTGCTTACGTTGTATTCTTGAGTTACGGGGAATTCTTGAATTTTATAGTAACTTTTTTTCTTCATTTTGTTGCATTTCAACTTAAACACAGCATTTCATTCCACTGAGTAATTGTGTTAATTTCTTAGGATGCAATAAATAATTTCAATAGAGTTCTAAAAGTTGTTGTTCAAATTAAAGTTTTTTTTAATTCGATTGTGAAATTTCCAGTATAATTTGTGTTGATAGATCTTTTACAATTAAAAAGGTAATATTGAAGGAATTGTGGTTTCAGCGGGGCCAAGAACAGACTTTGTAACATCAAAGAACCAACGAAGACCGTTAATAACGTACGAAATTCATTTGAATAAAAGCCATCAGTTGTGATAGGCATTGGACACATTAACTGATTATTGCATTTTTGATCCAGTTCGCGTAGTAAATGAGCACGCTTGTTAAGTAGCGATGAATAGTTGTTTGTTAGTAGTTTTATTCCTAATATCTATTTGATTGTTTGTGTGTTCTTTGTGACAAAATTTTCACTGTAGATTATTTAATTTTTTTTTTTGCAGTAAATATGTATTGTTTTTGTTTAATAAATCGGTTACATGGATTTCATTATTACTTTTTTTGCATGGTTTATTGGGAAAATATTTAGAGTTTTTTTCATCTTACACGATTTTTTAAAGTTGTCGAACATGTACTCAAATTTACTATGCGTCGCATGTATTTTTACATGGTTTTCCAATGAATGTATCTACCGTGTAAAAAAAAGAATTGGGTGTAATTCTTAAAAATAGGTCTTTATTTTTCAAGCTTTAGCGATAAACCACATGGCAAGAGAAGCGGCAAGTCATAACTATTTAAGACTCGTAACAGTACGGTGATTTTATGCGCAGTATTTCCGTGATGAAGCAATAATTAAAATCCCTGTCAAAGCAATAAAAAACATTCACTTGGAGGAATCATTGTTGAACATCTGTCATTGCCTTAGTCATTCATTACTGTTGGATATTTATGAGTATCTTTTTGTTCTGGTTTTAATAGATGCAGGCGTTGAAATTTATTTTTGATTGAGATGGAAATCGCATAGTTTTTGAAAAAAATTATTTTTTTTATTGTGTAGGAATCTGAATATTACCTTTGATATTTGATATTTTTAGAGATTGTAAAGCATGCTGTCAGAGCCGTAATCAATTGTATTAATTGCTGATAATGGTGAAGAGTATGAATTGGATAATTTAAAAGACTTAAAGGGAAAAGAACAACGTATGCAGTCATTTATAAATTAATGATCGTTTGATAATTATTTGAAATTTGTCTGCTCTTCTCGGCATTTTATACCACATCAAAACATCCATCTTAAGGCACTTGAATTCAGATGATAATAAACAAATAAATTAGCAGTTATGGAGACTGCCGGTAGAAGTGAAAACTTAGAGCTTTTAGTATTAAAATTTGAAATTTCATAATGTTTGAATTAAAATTATCAACATCAATCTGGTTTTCACATCTATTGACACTCCGAGCAACAACTGAATGCATATTTATATAGTTTTTTATTATTCAAATATATTTCGGGCTGTACAAGATCATGACAAAATATAAATACAATTCAATTGAAATAATTTTTCAGTCATATTATTTATGGATAGTATTTGTATTTACTTAAATTTCAATGTACTTGATTTTTAACATTTTAATTGTTTGCATCATTGTCATCATTAATTTCAGCAATATACTTTGACTTTTTGTACTTTCAATTATTTCATTTTGTTTGTAAAAAAGATAAAATATGGTAACTAATGTAAGAAAGGAAAATGTTTGATTCAAATTTCTCTAAGTATCGCTTAAAAAACGCATCGATCGTCGTTTTATATTTTGTATTTTTGAGTTTTCGATCATTGGGCATATTTAAATTAAGTGTTTCATTTCTAAAATCAATTAGTGGTAGATTTTTATCATCTGTAAAGTTAATATTGAAGTCTCCACTTAAAATCATCGGTACATTATCATATTTTCCACCAAATCTTTTTTCGAGTATTTTAGAACCTTCTTTTGTATAAATCATCAAATTTTCGAATAAAAATTGTTGTATCTGTCTCATAGATTTTCCAGGCGAAATATAAATGGTAACCATTAATATGTATTGCCCGTTCTCGGAATCGCAACGAGCAATGCACAGTATATACACATTGAGCTTTTCACTAAATCCATTGAATTTCGCTTATAAGATATACACAGCACTATACGTCAGCTGTATAGCTACAGATATACTGCCATAAGCATGTCAGTGACGCGAACGCACGAGATTTCATCCATCCAAAAAGTGTCTAAGGCGAACAGCACACTGCGCGTGCGCCAGTTAGAGCATGTCGGTGACGCGAACCCATAAGATTTTCCCCTACCAAAACGCCGCTAAAGAAGTTTTCACTTCAATAAATAACTAAAAAAAGTGAAATAACACATTCACGAGCATCTAGCGTAGCGGCACATATCACTAACACGAATAGATCAGCATATGCTGCTTTGTCCACTAGCATGTAAAAAATTTAGATCTTACAAAATACATTTTAAATTTTAAAATGTTAAAAAATCACGTTGCAAGTATTTTTTTATCCGAAAATAGCACCGCAGCAGTTTAATGACCACCGGTCGCAAACCCGTGATTAGCGTTTCTTCTGTCAAGTCTAGTGAGTGAGTGAATATTAACGACCCACTGTTCAGCTACACGAGGGCTTTTGGGAACGGTCCGCGTAATTTTGAACCATGGTCAAGTGACGCGGACAACACCTGAGCTGGCACCCCTCTCTCCTAACTACCACACCACGCCAACGGGATGACGTTTGAGCTCTCGACAGATTTTACGTTCATCGCTCCCCTACACGACGGGTCTTCAGTGGTACTAGGATCGAACTCATGACATGCCATCCACGATCCGATACCTTGACCACTAGGCTACCGCAGCCTCCCATTTCAGGCATGAGAGCCCTGTTACTGGGACTCTAGTTATAAGTGTTGGGGACCCGTATCATTGATACGGTGGTAGCTACGCCCCTGATTGGAGGTCCTGATAATATGCATCTTTGAAATTGGTAGTCGAGTGATTTAAAGGTGGTAAACTCGAGGCCTGTGTCCAATCATTGATTCTTAGTCCTGATGCCAGTTACGATCCACCGTGTGGAGGGGATGCTGCATAATGAATTTGTCAAGGCTTAATGTCTTCATATTGCCATGTGTGAAAATTTGCAGAGTGGGATGTCTGCTCAAGCGAAGTCCTCGTCACATGACCATGATTCATAATTACGAGATCCGTCGCTAATAGAACTAACTGGCCGTTGACTCAGAATGCACGTTAATAAACATCACGGAAATTTTCATAGATGACATTCGGACGCTACATATACACGTTGGCACACACGTTAAATATTTAGGAAGTCAAAGTTTATAATCGATGAATCCATTGATTTTAATTTTTAATCATTTTAAGTTTATTGATGTGCACACATCCTCTCGTGGAAAAGCTAGGGAAATGGGATCTCTGCCTAGGTCTTCATCATTTAAAATTGCAATGTTTATTGCCAAGAACCGTCGTGGTGCTCTTGAATGTGACGTGAATAAACAATTAATTTGAAAATAAGATTGATGATCTGTATTCAAGTTACTGATATCAGCGAATCTTTGGTTCAAAGGTATCAAAGCTTTGCTTGTTTATTATGAATGATGTACATTACTTGTTGAAATGTCTTGCATCTAGTGGGCTAATTATTATACGATTCTATTTCGCATACAATGCACAATTCCCTTTTGTAGGAAACTTTAAAAATATTTTTTTCAGGTCAGTTTTGAAATGTTTCTAGTGCATAGAAAATGCTCTATATTTTCCCTGAAATTCAATAAACATTCAACTTCACAAACAAGCATCTTTTTTATCTTATATCTAATGATATAGGCCGGGGATTCCCCCAAGAGCCATACGCAATGGAATAACCTCTGTTCACTTTTCTGGAAGCTGGAGTTAAGTGTTTAATAGCACTGGCATCCTCTTGCTATTCAAAATCAATTTTCTCGGAAGTGGTCGAATGCGTCATGAAATTTGCTTGAGATTATATTTGCTCTTTCGCGCTATTTTTGGCAACAGTAGAGTGCTCGATCTGGAATGAAAAGGCAAATGCTATCCTGCAAGAATCTGAATAAATTTATGAAATTCATAAAGTTTTCAAATGCATGTAGTTTGTTAAATAATTCTGTATTTATTTTTTAAAATCCTTTTGCTTAACAAGTTGACAACTTTAACCGGCTTTTACTTTTAAGAATTGACATGAAAAACAAGTGAATATTTCAGGATACATCGCCATTTGTTTGTTAAAAAAATGTTTGTGTCCTTGGGAGAAAGATGCAATTAACCAGTTCTAAATTTTACCTGAGGGACATGGTCGAACTCACTTTTATCAGCATATATTCTTCATCTACAAATTACGTCTCGATATCTTGAATGTTTTATGCCATCCCTAGAAATTAGGAAAGTATTTTTTGATGTACAAAGAAATTTGTAAGGTTATGAATTATCCCTGATTGTAAGATTATATGAATATTAAGTCCAAAACAATGATAGATTTACATAATATATAATTTGCTTGGAAAAAGTTCACTTTTAAGTACTTTATCACTGTTATGTAAAATAATGTATGCACAACACGATACATTAATGTAGTATGTATACGACATCCATGTATAAATGTAAGTGTAGCAAATGCTTAGTTCTTTAATTTGTTCAAACAGATTTAGTTAATTTATTACCTTTTAATTACGGTCAAGCTTTATTTTTTGTTAAATAATGGTTATCCTTTTTTCTCCATCATAATGTATTTTAGTGTGCCATGCAAGTTATCTAATAAATGCCAAAAATGTAATAAAATATTATATCAAGTGGATTGCAGTGGCTCTGTGTAGAGCAAATACTTGTTAAATTGCGGTTGATCGATTTCATATTTTTTTACAGAATGCAAGTCTTGAGTGCTCAAAAGTAAATTGCTTAGTAAGATTTCTTAGATTAAGTTCATTTAAGCTTCCTTTAAAATCTTTCCAAGCCGTGTTGTGCATTCTTTATAATTTAAATTACATATTAAAAAGGCGTCGGAAGAAAATAAATTAAGAAAACGTCACCTTTGTTAAGTTGTAAAATATACGTTTTTGCAGCAAATCAAATCATGCAGGTGGTTTACCTTTAAATTTTAAGCTCTTCTGTACTACAAAAAACAATACAGGGTTTAAATAAATACTCTAAGTTTTTACAACATGTTAAACCATTAGAACTTTTAATAGCCAGACATTTGTACGTTCTTCGAACATCCATACATTTAGTTCTCTTTTAAAAGTAACAAATCTGGTCTGTAGCCTGCCTTTTTGTAAAATCACGATATTCATTATTCGCATGTCTGGAATCCATAATTAAGAAAGGAGGTAAAATGAGAGCTCAGTATGTTAAATTATGCAGACCAAAATGCGAGATTCTTTTACGAGGTCGATGTATTGTGTTAGTTTGATTGTAGCAGCTTTGTACAGGTATCGAACCATGCCATTTTAAAACTTAACTTCGAAGCATATCGCTAGTAGTTCTTCTCGTGTACGTCGGTTCGTGTAGTTTGGAGGTAGCGTCCTTGCTTTGTAAGTCTAGGTTGCGGGTTCGACCCCGACTGGAGATAGATTTTCAGGATGCGGAAGCCATATGATATGTGGCATGCAAAAGATCCCTTGAGTATCAATTTCACTCTGGTAATTTTGGCAAAATTAAATCATGGTAATATTTATCATCGGACGAGAGTTTGTATTGAATAAAAATTCAAACGTCACAATTGGGTAGTGAAAACCAACACTAGATGGTGCCATTAATGAAATTACTTCCACTCTTGAGGACTTGCTAACATACAAGTTTTGAGAAGTTAATTTTTATTTTATCAGAGTCAAAGCGAAGAAATAAGAACGTTGTACTTCAGTTTATATGAATGATATATTAGAGTAATTTCCTGTCTTCCTGGCAGTATGATTCGAATTTCTGGGATATTCTGATGACTATTAAAGAAGTTTACTTCGACTGATTTAAGAAGAATTAGAATGAGTTTATTTGCCTTGATAAAGATGTTTCTAACGTTACTGTTTTGCTACTTAAGCTAGTAACATTGTTAAATAAAGCATAGCTACTCTGGGATATATCGAAATTTTATGTGCAGATATTTCATTAATAAAACATTTTATTTTTTTCCCATTTTCGAAAAAAATTCTATATATTTTAAGGGTCAGTTTTTTTATGGTATGAAAGAAAAAGGATTTTTTATTTAATTCATTTTTTATATTTAGAATTTTTAATTATTTTTCACTAATTATTTTAGATTTTCGCAATTCTTAAATTTTTTGATTAAGAAGATTACATTTAAGAATTAAGACAACAAGATTAAGAATTAAAAATTACATTTTTCTGATGCATATTGATTGTGTATAATTCTTGCTCAGATTTCCAAATATCTTAATTTTATTTTTCAGATGGTGTAACAAAACAGTTTTTAATTCCCGTTGCTTTAATTTTACGTAAGTATTTTTTTTTCAAGACATCTAACGTCTTTTGTCTTTTTCGTGAATAAAAGAAGCTAATTTTTTGGCGAAAGTATGTGGAAACCGTCAGTTTTTTTTATAAAGTATAGTGATATATTTTAGAATATTGAATCAATAACTGATATTTGTATGCAGATTTCATCACTTCAGATTTTTGGATTTTCATGTAATGTTAGGGGACATTTTAGCTAAGTCATAACTCGAAATCTTTCAGTTGGAATGTTACTGAGTTTGAAATTTAGTGTAATTAATGATGGGGAAAAATTATATGCGTAAAAAATTTCATCCATAATGCGAATTTTTTTTTGAAATTAACTCAGTAAATTCATTAACTCCGTAATTTAGTTCCTTTTTTAGCTAGCGATGTGATAATAACAACGGAAATGAAGGTTTATTTTCACAACTACACATTTTGAAAAAAGAGCAAAATGTCAATATTGGGTACTTTTCCATTTCGCCTGGTGGCCGGGGATTTAGGTGGAACCCTAAATCACCACGGCCTAGTGATTTAGGTAACGGACTTGTGGCTGTGGCGTGTCATGAGTTCGAGACCAGTACCACTGAAGAACCGTCGTGTAGGGGAGCGATGCACGTTAAATCTGTCGAGAGTTCAAACGTCCTCCCGTTGGTGTGGTGTGGTAGTTAGGAGAGGTGTGCCAGCTCAGGTGTCGTCCTCGTCACTTGGCCACAGTTCTAAATTACGAGGAGGTCCTTTGCCAAAACCCTCTTGTAACTGAACAACGTGACGTTAATATTAACTTTCTCTCCATTTCGCCGGCTCAGGTGATCAAATCGCTAAAAATGATACAACCGACATTAAACTGAATATTCCTGCTGGTTACCTTTTACCACCTTTTTCAAAACAAGTTGTGGTCTTTTCTTACGAGTTTTGTCTTTGTCATAATAAGTCAAAAATGAATTTTAAAAAAAACAATGAGGACTAATATTCATTGTTTTTTTGTGTGTTGTTGTAGATAACGCCATCTTGGCGAAATTAGCGCCAATATTGTAGCAACACAAATATAAACTCGATCATTCTGTGTATACTCTCCTATATGCCTCTTTTACTTTTTTGAAATTTTTCTTCCAGACAGCACAACCATAATGTGATGCACCATCAAAATTTCGAAGATTCGTGTAAAAAACTCGATTTTGTCATGCAATGTGGTGGAAATAAACCAATGGATATATTATCGCATCGGGGAAAAAAAAAGAGCTATTATTGTTTTGAACTTAGACTCGATACGGTTCATTCAGTTTTCTCAAATGGTACATTTTCTTCCAAATACAACTAAGGACAAATTCTCAAAGTAATTTAGTTTTCTAAAGTTTAGAAATAAAATCAATCCGAGAAACAAAACACGATTTCTTTTTTCTTTTTTTTACCCAGAAAGAATTTAAGAATTCCTAAGTTTTATGTAATTTTCAGTGAATGATAAAATGAAGCAAGGATGAAATTTTTAAAACATTCTCCTTTCATATTTGAAATGCTTCTAATATTATTTTGCTTATTTATATCGAAGCCTTCCCCATAAATCCTGAACTTGGATAATTGAAAAATTTACACACATTATTTTCTAGGTAACTATCAATTGAAATAATAACCGGTGTTTTTTATTAAATTTTTTCTAGTCTGATGTGTTGAAATATGAATAAACTCACTTCTCAAACTATATATTTCAAAAACCCTAGTTCGAGCACTATGGAGAAGTTTTAGATAAACATTAGCAAATTATTATTGTAGAAACATTTTTTACAAAAGGAGAATGTTTTGAAAGAAAAATTCTTTCTTCATTTTTTGGCAAAAAATTGCATTTAAATGATTACTGTAAGAATATTAAAACAGTTGTATATGTATTCTAATTCAAGTGACACTAGAGATATCAAAAAAATTATTCATTAACAGTAGAACCTGTTTTTGTGCGGTCCTTTTTTTATGCGGTACATGAATTTTGGCTTTGGTGCCACTTTAATGTTTTCTATCAATGTATCAGTAGCGATCGGAGAATTGTTAGGGTTCCCTGCAAAGGAGTCAGCCTTTGCTTTTGATATTTTATAAATTGGGTAAATACGTACTTGGGGCGTTAGTCAGGCCTTGCCCCCCCCGCGAGGTGGGGTTGCGGGGATGTACGTTACACTTCAGTGTACATATATACACTTCAAAACTCTCTGTTCATTTGTTATAAACGGTCTCCAGACAATGCATGCTCAATTGCTTTCTCTCAACAGCCCGCGCTGGATTGAAGACGAAACTTTCAATAACAGTGACATTATCTATAATTTGATAGATTATAAAGACGGACATGAATCGGATTCTTTGAGAGCGGATAAAATATATGCAGGGATCCAGCTCTTTCCAACAATTTGGAAAAGCAAACGTATATATACACTTGGTGTCCAAAAGTTAAGTATAATTGATAATTATGTGAATAAAGAAGGAACTGGTAAATCAGAATGGCGGGAAACGTGATATGCGAGTGTAAAATGCTTATAAAATAAGGAAGCAAATCAAAAGAATGATAATAATTAATTTTTTTTTCCAAAGTAGCAGTTTGAAAGAAAACTGAGCAAAGCAAGGATTCACACTTTAAAGAAAAAATGAAAGAAAACATTAAATAAAATACTGATGTTGCAGTTTAATAAGGCGTGTGATCACCTCTGACAGCCAGGCACGCTGCACAGCGATTTACCATACTTGCTATGAGATGATGAACGGTTCCAAACGGTTCCAAGCTTCTTGGAGAGCTCTTTAGTTCTGAAACGGAGCTTGGTGGGTGCGAAAGGGTTGCAATTTGTCTCCCGGTTTGTGATCGTGAGGATTCCAGCATTCCAACGATTCTTCCTTTCGTAAACATGTCCAATTGGCGTCTTTGTGCTATCATTCACCTTGTTTGATGGTTAACAACGTTCCTTCGCACAGCAGTTGCATGAAACTTGTCTGAACTCTCTATGCTGCGTGAATCGGTCTCTCTGCGTTCTGACATGCGCAGGTGTTTCGCGCAGGACGTAGTCGACTGAAACGTTTTGCATAAACCCAATGTTTCTTCTTCACCCAATTAATGTCCGCAAGAAATTTGGAACAATTTTACGAATATTTACTCCATGTTTTTCGCATTTTATGCTTAACTTTTGGACACCAGTGTATATATCAATTCCGAAAGAGGTATGAAATTTCACATACACAAAGAGAGCTTCGATCATCGTGACATTTGCAAGCAACAAACCTTCGTTGCAAAAACTTCTCTTGCTTTATGGTGCAAAAAAAAATCAATTGAAATTGTGCACTGGTGGAAAAAATCAAGAGAACTTGCCAGACTTGATCGATTATCTCTAGAACTGCTGGACCAATTTTAATGAAAATTTATATGTACATACATTTATACAATACAAAACAACAAAACAAATAACCATTCAACAATTGCAATACACACGCA
This sequence comes from Trichonephila clavata, assembly GCA_019973975.1. Classification (NCBI taxonomy): domain Eukaryota; kingdom Metazoa; phylum Arthropoda; class Arachnida; order Araneae; family Nephilidae; genus Trichonephila; species Trichonephila clavata. The sequence goes on along the minus strand of BMAO01019700.1, from coordinate 10,687 downwards.
TGATCGTGCGTAACGTTCGTTGGAAGGTATGAAACAGCTGTGAATGAATGGGTTAAAAGGGCGTATGGCCACGTCTTACAGCGATACAGGCCTCGCAGCGTGATGTCATACTTGAAATAAGGCAGTTTATATATCATTTCCTGTGACAATTGGTCCCACTCGTTCAGCAACACTGTTTTCATTTCATGGATGGTGCTCGGAGGGGGCTGCAATTGCCCTACCAGAGTGTCCCAGACATGCTCTATAGGGTTGAGGTCTGAAGACCTGGCTGGTCAATCCAGAAGGCGAATACTCTCACTCTCTAGAAATTCGTTGACCAGAAGAGCTTTATGTGGCATCGCGTTATCGTCCATTAAAATGAACTCGGGGCCATATGTATCCCTGAAAAGTCGAACATAGGGCTCCAAGAACTCATCCTTATTCCTCACACCAGTCACAGAGCCTCTTTCAAAGACATGAAGAAGGGTACGGCCATCCAACATGATGCCTGCCCAGTCCATTAAACCTCCTTCGCCATAATTGTCTATTTCGCAGACTTTGTAGGGTAGGTAGCGGGTCCCTGGTTCTCTCTATATGAACGTACGGTGAGAATCAGTGTTTAGGTTGAAACGGGGACTCATCGGTGAACAGAACGGTTGCCCATTGAACCATACTCCAACCTCAATGCTACCTACACCATTCTAAACGGACTCTCCTGTTCGTAGACGTGAGCGGGACGCAAACAGCAGGTCTTCTGGCAAACAACCCTCTCTCATGAAGTATTTTTGAAGCAGTCACCTTTGATACACGGGTTCCTCTGGCTGCATACAAGTAACGAGAGAGCTGAGAAGCTGTAGCCTGTCTTACGTCTCGCTATAATTGACAAATGGCGATCTTCTCTGGTCGTCGTGGCTCTTGGACAACCTGGCACATCCTTTCTCTCGATGGATCCAGTATCCTGGAACTGTTTCCATGTTACACACGACGCTGGGCGTTAAATTGAACTCTCTACAAATCTGGACTTGACATCGGCCTGCTTCTAGCTTCCCCACTATTCGCCACCACATTCCATCATCTAAACGTTGGTGGTTACTCATTTTTACTGTTACAATTTGAATTGAGCCGATTGCTTCAAAATAACACCAAGAAATTCCCCGAGGTGTGCTGGCGAACGAAATTCGTCTTAAATTACACGCGCTTATAAAGCCTGTTTTTCTGCTGGCTCCGCCTACAAACTCGTGTACGCTACTTATTTGCTGTACAAGATTTCCATTTTTAACTAGAAGCAGTGGTTTTTCATTCAGTTCAGTTCTTTTCATGCAATTCGATAAAATATGCAAATTCTCTTAATTTATTTCATTAGTGTATCTTCAATTGACGAAAGTGATTTTGAACTTATTCATCACAGGAAGATGATCATAGTAATTGCTTTGAGTAGCAGTGAGTTATGTATGTGCATTTTGAAAACTTCTCCATGTATACAATGAGAAACTAAACGTTTTAAAAATGTTTCCATATGTAAATTAATTATTTTGTTATGGAAGTATTTTCTCATATATCTCGTAAATAACTGGCGTATTTTCTGTGTGCGGCATTTATATGCGGTCTCTTTCCACCGCATAAAAAGAATTATATAGTGTTTCTACAAAGTTGTTTGTTACATGTAAAATTAATGAAATTCTGGAATATTTTTTGTGCATTTTTTTATGCGGTCCCTACCGCACAAAAACGGGTTTTACCGTATATGGTTTTTTAAAGTCATGATTCTGAATCCAGTCGAGGGGGTCAAGATAACAAACTCGGGGCTGGCGTGTCATAAGTTCGAGCCAGAACCGCTGAAGACCCACCGTGCAGAGGGAGTCGATGCACGTTAAATATGTCGAGGCTCAAACCTCCTCCCATTGGTATGGTGTGGAAATTAGGAGCGGGGAGTGCCAACTTGACCATGGTTCAAAATTACGAGGTCCATCGCCAAAAGCCCTCGATTAGCTGAATAATGTGACGTTAATATTCATTTTATCACTCCTAACCCAATCGGATATTTGGATATAAGAATTCGTGTATAGTCTTTATGCTTGGCTACGGATTAAGCATCCAAAATCGGTCACTATTAACTCTTGTTATTCTAAGTGCGGTATTAGTAATAAAACCCAACTATGTAGGGCTTGTTTGTTTTTTTTTTTTTCTTGTATTTGCATTGTAACTGTAAAGTAATTTTACTGTTTTCTTCCATTCTTCCCCAATTCTCAAGAATTTCGGGGAATGTATTTAGTTTAGTATACAAAGTTCTCAGAGGGTCGGTACGCAGCTCGAAACCCTTTGGGTGTGAGCTCGATTCTCCCGATTTAGTAAGTGATCCATCCGGTTCGCGTGTTTCGGCTAAATTATTAATTTCCGCCATGTTTAGCAAACAAGTGATTTAATTGGTAATATCGAGGACCTTTCTTATATTGATCACTTTTAGTTGAAATAAAGATAAGCAAATATTATTTAATATGGTATTATTCGTAACATAAATCAAGTTGAAGCCTATGAATAATTTCGATATGAAGAATCATCTTAAATATTGTGTTCAGAAGAGGACTTGGAATATTAGGAAATTAAACAGAGGATAATCAAAGATCATATTAAATTTGTACAAACTCTCTAAATTGGAATATGACAGTGAAAATGACTTGTTTATTTCTTTATTACTCGAATACTATTAGATTCGTTTTACTTGAAGTGGAGAACTGCATTTAAAAACTTAAAAAGAATCACATTAAATAATCATCTCACTGAACCAATTGAACCATATCGAAATTATTATATACTGTCTTGTTAGGATTTAGAAAAGGTTGTCCTGGCACGATTTTTTTTTATGATTTGTCTAAGAAATCGCCTAAATTAAATTTTAAGTTAGTATTATATTTAATCTTTGTAGTACTGACGGATACTGATAAAGTATGTGTGTTTGAAATCGCCAAATTTCATTTCATTTTTAATTCTTTATACTTTTGAAGTAGCTATTACTTTTGAATCCTTTAAAAAATCCTTTAACAAATAAAAGTGGAATATTTAGTATTTATTAACTTTGAAAACATAGAACATTTAATTATGTTTCAAGGGAAATATATAATTTTAAGCAATTTTGATACTTTCGTAATCCTGATTTTTTTGAACAAATTAATGATTTTCAAAAAATACATATTCTAAATAAGGTAATGCCTTTTAAGTGTTATGTAAAATATGTATTTGTAAGCTTACCCTTTTTAGCGCGTTTTTCACGTAGTGTAAAAAAAAAGCGCTATTAGGACTCAAATTTCGTCTTCGTTCTATATTTTGTCATACCTTTTTCTCAGCCAATAATTGACCGATTGACCTCGGGTTTTCGGCATTGGGTCGCATTTGTGCCCTAGATGAGCCAAATCATATTTAAAATTAATAATTTTTAAAAAAAATTAAATATTTTTTTATTTAAGTATAGTACACTATTTTCTGTTAGTAAAAAGTTCATTAGTTGCATTATTGTAAAATACAACATGTGAAAAACGCGCTAAAATTACTTGGCCATGCCAATGATTGATATCTTGTTTTTATTAACATGCTTTTATAAGTTTCACTTGCATGTAACGGAATCTTAGAACTCGATTTTTACTCATCGGATTAATTCAAAATTTTGCATACTTGTTAAAGACCGATAACAATACAATAATTTCAAAATTTTGTTCCATTGTCCTTATCAGGATCGTCAGTAATAACGATAATCAGATTGGTGACAATTCCATGTACCACTTCCAGATTTGGCGACTTATTGATGTGAAACTTGGTTTAATAACCTTCTTATTTCTAGAATCGTTATGAAATCTTAAATAAAATGTGTTTATTAATTTAATTTCATGAAAGGGTTTTTTTTTATCTAATAATGAGCTATATTTTTCTTGTGCTACTTTTCCCCCTCTGTAAATCGGAATATATTTTCATCAAACAACGATGTTTGACTTTGAATTGTTGCAAGCGATACTTTCAGTTTTAGAGTAGAATTTTAAATTTAATTATCAGCTCATTAGAATTTTGAATTTAAGTTTTTGTTAAAATCATTGTCTCCTAAAACTGATTTACTTTTCACTCCTAGTTTTAATACCTTGGGGAAGGTGTGAAGTAAACAGCTGTGATGTAGAGCATTGCATCAATTTGTATAAACAAATGTACAAGGATGTTATTTTAAATGGTATATTTGCTTTATGCAGGTAAGTAAAACAATTCCTTTGTGAAAATTTATAATTTTAAAATGTGTATTTGTGTTAAAATTTGAAAATTGAACTGTAATATTGAAAGGAATACGTATAGTATTTAAGATAGCTGAGCTTAAAAATTGTGGTAGCTAATGAGATAAGATTCATTGTGTAATAAATGCGATGCGTTTATCGGTGTTAGGTGTTTGAAGAAAGATCAATCATGATCGGTACAAAATCTAATTTATTGTTCTCTCACTTAAATTGACAACCCAAGGTAGGAAATGCATACCACTACTAACTACAGTCGACACTCAACAATTCGAAGTTGGAGGGACCAATGAAAAACTTTGAATTATCAAGAGGGTAGGGGCAAAAAACTCCCAAAATACACGGAGAGAAATTTTTTCTAACGCATTTAAATTTGAAACTATGTAATTATACAACGATTGTACATATGTATAAAATTATTTTAAAGTATTTTTTTATAAAGTACATATTATACAGTATAAATATTATACAGAAGTTAAGAGTACAATCAATACATGCATACACAATCCTACTCATCTCTTCACAATAGCGGACCATCCTTTCTGAACACATGTGTAGCAAGGCCACGTGTTAAATGAAAGATATGGAAGGTTGAAGGTCCATTTAAAGAAGGAAAGTAATAAAAGTGTATTTTTTCGCCTAAGGAATAGGAAAATACAAAGAAGTAGCAGACAGAGGGTCATCAAAGGGGCTACGTTTCAGGGAGACAAGCATAGACAAGCCATAACTTGTACTCCAACCTTTTTACTACAGGACTGTACATGGTTGTGGGTATTCGAATTGTCGAGAGTTTTATAAGATAACTTCGAATTATCGCGTGTTGTAGTCTGGCTAGCCACAGATTTTATTTCGAAATATTGAGTGTACCAAAACGTATTGTTTTAGTTCGAAATATCGAGAGTTTTTCTAGGGACTTAGCATATACTTCGAATTATCGAAAGGTTCGTATTATCGAAGGTCTGAATTATCGAGAATAGACTGTGTATATGAGTAATTACACGGCCGAAAGGATTTATAATATTTAAGTATAATTTAATTCACTTACTCTTGGAACAATTTAGCCGTCTACGGTCTAATTCACCGTAATTTCGTTATTAATTGTACGACCTCCGATCGTTATTGTTAATCTGTCTGACTAAATCGTCAATTAGTAATCTTTGATCATTCAGAAATTATTCGTCGACTAACTCTCAAAAGGGTCTCAACTACTCTCCACTAACTTCGCGAACCTAAATTTTAAAGCCCTTCATTTGAATAAATCGAGTCTTCGGGAGATAGTTTTCAATAGAACAACAGTTAAAAAGAAATAAATTTACCTCAAGAGGATTAGTGACAGGTTCGCGGATAGACCCGTTATAGTTGTGTTGGGGGCAAGGATATAAAAGGCTACAAAAATATTTGTATCTCTTGGAACTCTTAAAATTGATTTAACTTTTAAAGTTCTAGATTACAATCACTGTGTTTTACAGAAATTATTTGCTTGTCGTGTTTATTTGTAAAAAAAAATTATTTCATCCACATTTTTTTTTTGCGCAAAATTCGTTTGTCCTTTTAATTGTTACTGCAAAATTTTAAAAATGCTTCATAAAAATATACTACATGTAAAAAACCATGGCGAAATACACCCATAATGCATTGTGATAAATTATTTGTTAATTAAATCCATTTTTCATTTCACAAGATGTTATTTAAAATTTAAAGTTTAGTAAGATATTAATGTTTATTTTATAGATTTGCCTATTTTTATAAATACATTTAAATGGATAAAGAATATGTATATTGGTAAATTTCACTCTTTTCAGGTTATATATATTTCATGGCCTTTATAATTTCTGGCACTTCAAATCTTAAAGGAGTATTTAAACGCTTCCCCTGCATTAATGATTTACGCTAAGTGGCCAAAAAATTAGGAACCCCTCAGTTGATCGTCGACCAATCAGATAGTGATGTAGAATGACGTAACAACTCAAGTTTCATTATGTAATACAGTGGTCTCCAAATCATTTGATCGAATACCACTAAAATGAAAAATAGAAGTAAAAAAAAAAAAAGACTACAGACTCATGACAAGATTTCCGGAACTACGCTGCTCAAAAAAATTAGAGGAACAAGCAAAAAAGTGTAAAAACCGTTGCGTGATAGCCATGTATGGGTATAAAATGGAGTACACAGGTGTAAAAATAACCAATACAGAAAAAAGAAAGCACAAAAAAAACAAACAATTGCATTGGAAAAAACTCAACTGCCTGGTCAGAAGAGTTTGCTCCACTGTACCCAGCAGTTGCGTTTAAATCATTCGATTATATTCTGCTCATATGGATCAATAGCTCATTATTAATATTCTCTTCATTTTTCTGATTCAAAAATTCTCTCACCCATAACCCGCCGTTCAACTCTGTTGAACTGCAGGTCTTCTCTGATTGGTTGCCTATTCCCAAGACTATCTTATACCCCATTAGTCGAACTCCTGCCTCGGCCAATCAGATCGCTTCCTCTATTCCCAGATTCATTAATCTAAATGCTTTCTCGAGCTCTTTTAAGAGCTTTTTCTCTAATTATTTAAATATCATACTTTAATTTTAATTTAATTCCTGTATTCATTATTAGTTATATTTCATTATTTTAATAACTTTTTTACTATGGGCATTGGTAGAAAGCTCAAAATCCCTGAAAGGAGATTAGTGTCCGACAGGACTAGGTGCTCCAATCAACATTTCCCAACGACTAACGTAAATTCTTAAAAATAGTTTAAAGAACATGAAATGTGTGGTGCTTCAGGGCTGTAATTTGGTTACTTGGAAAGGACAAAAATATTAATTGTTGGGAAATGAAACATGATATTTAAAATGGTGTTTGGTCCCCTCGAACTGCCAGGACTGCCGCATACCTGTTTAGCATGGATGCTTTGAGGTTATCGATGAAACTTTCGGAAATACACTTCCAATCTTGACAAAGTGCTATTTCCTAGACTTGGTCAATTACAGGAGACCTTAGTCTTTCAGCAACGCGAAGTCCAATTGTGTCCCAAGCATGCTCAATCCAATAAAGATCACGCGAGCTCGCTGGCCACTCCATACACATTGTTTCAGCTTCAAGAAAGTTCTCCACAAGACAAGCTGTATGAGGTCTGGCATTATTTTACATTAAAAGAAAGGAATCACCAATGGCTGCAGCGTAATGTATGACATTAGGTCTCGGGATATCTAACTATTAAAATCCGAAGGTAAACAAACGTATCTATCTATCTATCTATGTGCGCCTATCTTCTCACGAACCGCACCGCGCAGAAACTCGCGAAAGATACCAAAAGATCGGGGATTTTCCAGGAAGCCGTATTGCCCATTTATATTCCGATATTGTAATTGGTTGAAGATATTAATTAAAAAACCTCCAAAAAACCGTTTTTTTCGTGCAAACTTTGATTCGTCTCCATTGTTGCAGCAATGTTATTGTTACAACAGTGACAAAAGCAGGTTTCGGTCAAACTTGGAATTTCATGACGTTGCTCTATTGATCGTATTAACTTACTCTGTTTAAGAAATAAATGCTTTTAACGTGAGACTAACTTGAAATGTATTATTGAAATCCCAAATTCTAGATGTTTTGCATTTTTACAAATTTCTCTGCATTTCTTGGACTTAAATTTTTAAAAAAAAGAAAGTTAAGACTATTTTTAAAGTAGATTGGTAAATTGTATATATATTTCTAGACTATGCTAAGTTAGACTGAATGAAATATTGTAAAATTTATTCTAAAAATTTAGGAAATTTCGTAATTTTGAAAATTGTTTCTATTTTAATGCTTTTTTCCCACATAATATATTTAAAAAAGGGCACTTTTCCATTTCAAAGGAGCCATAAAAATGCCACGAAAAAATTGCTAAAGTCACTAAATGCCAGTAACCTACGACAAAATTGACCAGTTTGTGTATGTGTGTGAGGCTTACGGAGCATCTTCAGAAAGACTGCTTTCTGATACACCACAACAGATATTTTTCTTTATTTAAAAAAAAAAATTTAGTGTGAAGACATTAAAAATATAAGAAAATGCTGAAATGTTTTTATTTGATAGTATTAATTTCATTTTGAGGGTTTTTTAATGCAGTGAATTCAAGCAAATGTATGTGTCTAGGTTTACTCTCCATACTTTTTTTATATCTATATATATAAAGGAGAAAAGCGACTCAACTCACTGACTGACTGACTAATCACGAAATCTCTGGAACTATTCAACCTACAGACTTGAAATTTGGTAGACATGTTCCTTTGATAGAGTAGACATCAGCTAAGAAAGGATTTTCCGAAATTCGAAACGCAAGGGGCGTTACGGGGGGTTAAGGGCTTTAATAATAATTGTTTCCATGTTTAAACTACTTGATGTACAATCTTAAAATTGGGTAAGCGGATTCCTTTCAGAGAGTAGAGATCCGCTACAAAATGAGTTTGCTGAAAATCGACCCCAAGTGCGTTGCAGGGGCTTAGGGGGCGTTATAGATAATTATTTCCATTTTTTAAACTATTTGATGCACTGTCTTTAAATTTGATATATAGATTCCTTTCGTAGAATAATGATCAGTTACAAAACGGGTTTTGTGAAAACAGAATTCTAAGTGGCGTTGCGGGGGATTAAGGGGCGTAATAGATAAATATATCCGTTTTTAAACTACTTCACCTACCTGCTTGATAATTGGTAGGTAAGTTTCTTTCCTGGAGTAAATATCCGCTACAAAATGGGTTTTGGGAAAATTGACCCCCAAGGGGTGTTGCGGGGCGGGGGGTTTAAGGGGCGTTATAAATTCCTATTTTTAAGTTATTAGACGTACAGTCTTGAAACTTAGTAAGCAGATTCCTCTCATAGGGTAGAGATACGCTAAAAATGGGTTTCGTGAAAATTGCCCCCAAGTGGCGTTGAGGGGACTTAAGGGGCGTTATAGATAATTATTTCCATTTTTAAACTATTAGACGCACAGTCTTTATATTTGATAAAGAGATTTCTTTCATAGAGTAGAGATCAGCTATAAGAAGGTTTTGTGGAAACAGACCTCTAAGTGGCGTTGCAGGGGAATAAGTGGCGTAAGAGATAAATATTTTCGTTTTTAAACTATTTGACCTACCTGCTTGAAAATTGGTAGGAATGTTTCTTTCATGGAGTAAATATCCGCTACAAAACGGGTTTGGAGAAAATTGACCCCAAGGGGTGTTGCGGGGGGTTAAGGGCAGATATAAATAATTATTCTTTTTTTAAACTATTAGACTCACAGTCTTGAAATTTGGTTAGCAGATTCCTCTCATAGGATAGAAATACACTGCAAAATGTGTTTTGTGAAAATCGACCCCTAGGTGGTGTTGCGGGGGTTCAAGGGGCGTTATTGATAATTTTTTTGCATTTTTAATTAATTGGACGCACAGTCTTCAAATTTTGCTAAGCAGATCCTTTCATAGAGTGCAATTCCCCTACAAAATGGGTTTTGTGAAAACAGACCCAGAAGTGGCGTTGCGGGGCTCAAGTGGTGTTATAGACAATTATCCCCATTTTTAAACTGTTCGACGTACAGTCTTGATATTTGATAAGCATATTCCTTTCGTAAAGTAGAGAACCTCTATAAAATGGGTTTCGCGAATATCAACTACTAAGTTTAATTTCGGGAGATTAAGAGTCATAATCGATAAATATTTCCATTTTTAACTACTTGATCATCCTGCTTGAAAATTGGTAGGCATGTTCCTTTCATGAAATAGAGTTCCTTAACAAAGAGTAAAATGAAAATTGACCCAAAGATGTTTGCGAGGGGTCAAGAGGAGTTACAGAAAAAAATTCCTGTTTTTTAATTGTTAGTCCCATATACTTGAAATTTGTTAAGCATGTTTCTTTTGTTGAATAGGGATCCACTAAGAATAAATTTTAAGCAAATCAAGTTCTGGGGGGTTGCAGGGGTTACTGGGACGTATTGACAAAAAAAATTACTTTTTTAGAGCTACAGGACTATAATAATGAAATTTGGTTTGCATTTTTCTTTTGTTGAATTGAAATCCGCTAAGAGGGGTAATTTTGGAAAACGGCTCTCAACGGGATTACGGGATATTTATAGTAAAACTTTTGCTTTTTTCTGTTACATTTAGACTTGAAATTTGGCTTGCATGTTCAATTTACGAGTAGAGATCCACCGAAAATTGGTTTTGCGGGAATCCACTTGGTTTTTGAGTTACGAAAGAGCAAACATCATTCTATGCTTCAATTTTAGAGATTTTTAGAAAATACAAATTAGATGAGTTCTGCCCTTTTTTTTTATCAACAGGTGACAGTTACAGTATAAGTATATTTTTCAATTCAATCGAATTCTTAATGCTAGGACTTAGATATCAATAATTTATACATATATATAAGCAGTAAAAATTTTATAAAACATGAAATACCCAGCGAAGCGGGCGGGTAACAGCTAGTTG
>BMAO01019699.1:0-18441 GCA_019973975.1 Trichonephila clavata | reverse complement strand
GAATAAATTTCCAAAGGATTCCATTGAAACATTCATTTGAATTTTGTGTTTTTCCTGGTAAACATTTTTCTAATAAGTTTTGATCACATAACTTCATATATATTGGTTTGATAATGTTGAACAGATTTTGGGGAAGTTCTTTAGATTTATCTCTGTAGATCTTACCCTTTGATACGGCTTGTTGTAATTTACACCAACTATCCGGTCCAACAGGGCATTGGCCATGCATTTGTTGTTTGCATTAGAGCACAAATGGAAAAATGCTGCAAATAACTGCATGCTGCATGCCTTGTAATCATTTACATTGTCACGGATAGCAATGTCATAGTAATTTTGTAATTTATCTATAAAGGCATCCGTCAGTTTTCCTCGACCTCCCAAGCCTTTTCGTTTAGATTTCAGTTTTCCTCAGTCTTTTCCAACACGCTTTGTATGTGTCCAATACACTCGTATTTTTACGGTATTCTCACCATAAATATCTTTTACATCGGCATACCCTTAAGACTCCATCGCCAAAAAAATTTACATACTGTAATCGATCGTTCGAAAACACGATAAACACCCAGGGGTTCCATAGCACCAGATGACCCTATATGTTTTGCACAATTATGAGTGGTATTTAATTCTTTGTTTTTTGAATCGCAAAGTCTACACACTTTTCACATGAATTCAACGTCTAAAACCTTCCCAGAATCTATTGAGATAATAGACACACATCCATTCAAGGAGGAATATCCTCTTCGTTGCCATGTGCCATCCACCGACACACGACATTTAGAAAAATCAGCATCATTTTTGTTACTTCTTATTTCCAATGCAGCTTCCTTCATTGTATTGCATGCTACGTTGCTAGCAGCAAATTCAAGCTTTTTTCCCCAGGAGAACAAATGCTTTCTTAGATGGTACATCTACATTGATAGCAGAGCAAAGTTTTTTAGCCGCAGAATGTCCTTTACCAACGATTCTCATACCAAAAACAAATGCAAGATTGATACTATGCAATTTGTTTACTTTCTCGGAAGTGCAGAATGAGAAGGAATAGTTAGTTTTCCCATTTTACAGTCATATTCATAGCTAACCCAAACACAGAGTCTTGCACAACACTAACCTTTCTTTCAAAACACACAGGACAGCATAATAATGAAATTATATTACACAAAATTCCTAGGTTAAAAATAACATTTTTTTCATTGTCTTCTAGACCATCTATAGGTTTTAAAGCATTCATTAGTTTTGATTCACTCGCAGTTGGAATACTTGAATCGGTACTAATCTTTTCACTGTCGAAAACTGAAACTCTTTTGCAATACTTATTTCCTTTAAACTGACGTTTACGGGGAATAACTTTTATTTTTGTTATTTCCCATAACTATGAAATAATAATGCGAGCAAATAATTCACTGGTATTCTATCAAATAATACTTGATAACTTTTGTTTTGAAATTCAACTAGCAGGATTTTTACCAAACGAAGCTCAATGTAAACAAACAAATATTGACAGATTTACTTTGTTAAATACTTTCAAAATTAGTAATTATTTTTAATATAAAATCAAAAGTTTTTAAAATTAAATTTTAAGAAAAATATTGTATTTAAATTTTGGTTGACAAGTTTAATTGCATTTAAATGCTGACTTCCGGCTTTTTAAATGCCCACTTCCGGTTTTTCACATTTTACTAATTAGTAAATATCTTGGCTTCTAAGTGACCTAGAAAGAAAATAAGGACAGTTTTAAAGAGCTAAATAATTGCTTTATTCTATAAAATCAAAAACTCAAAATGGGAGCTTTTGCGAAAATCGACCATTTCGACGTAATCGTATACCTTAAAAGTTGTCACATGTAATAGGATACCTTAAATTAAAATGTACGAAAAACTATCATGATCATTGATTTGACGATTTACCATAAGGAAAATTTTTTCAATCAAAACAAAACTGTGAAATGAAATATTTTTTTAAATATTTTTAATATTAATAAGTCGTTTAATATTTTAATTTCTTTCTTTATTTCATAAATATTTATAAGAATAACTCCATACAAAGACTTTTTCAATTCCTACTATTAGTTCACAATCTCCCTATATATTGTTCAAATTTTCAATCGATAATAAAATACATTTTAAAGAGCTCAATTGAGCTGAAATTTTATATACACGATTGTTTTGGATGACAATACGATACTTTAATGCTAATAAATAGAAAGTAATTGCCATTTAATATTGTGATTCTGTTATATGTATATACATATTTACATTTATTGTAATTATTTAATAAAAAGTAACTAAAATTAATTTTTTCTTTATTGGCCTAAGTGGGAATTTACTTTTAAATTTTTTTATATTACTTGTTCATATTTAACATGCAATAAAATAACTGATATATGTATTTTTTTTAAATAGTTGTAATTAAGTATTACATCCTTTTTTTTTTAGTATCAATTAATTCTAAAGTTTCCCTACGGGATATTTTCAAAACTCATAAATCTGAGCATATATATAGCCCTTTAACGTGCTCGTTGCGTTAATTCGATAGTGCTACAAGGCCATACTGAGCCAAATCGATGTAGTTCCAGCGATGTCGTATTTACGCTGCTGTACTTTTCACACTCAAAAATAAGCGACCACCGTATGCACTCGAGAGACTAACTGCGATCCGTAGTCCTGATTTCGTAAATTTAAATAAAAGCCGTTGTTTCTTATACTAAACAATTAAGTTTTTGCTTTTCGCAGTTTTATTCCAATACCAAAAACATAAAGTAATACGAATAAAAAATCAAGTCAATTCTTACTTTGAATGGATGAATAGAAAGTATTTTATTAACGAATGAAAATTTGAACAAGATATATATATGGAAAGAGTGAACTAATAGTAGGAATTGAAAAAATAGCATGATTTATCTGCATTGTAATAACAATGCACACCCGGTTTGGTTGAAAAGCCAGTCTTCGACGCCAACTTTTGTTATAGTTTTAACTGTTACATTGTTACAACAATGAAGAAGTATCCAAGTTGGAGTCGAAAACTGCTAATTAATTTATATAATTTAATTTATGAATTAATATTTGAAAAAAACTGTATTAACTGAAGTGTCATCCACTACAAGTTTAAAAAAATTTATTTGAACTTGATTTGGATGAATAGAAAGTGTTTTATTAACGATTTAAAATTTGAACAAGATATATATATATAAATGTATAGGAAGAGAGTGAGCTAATAGGAAGAATTGAAAAAAGAAACACCCACAAGATACTGTATTATGTGTTGTGCTGAAAGGGACAACAAAGAAAAGAAATGAGTCGTTACATATGTAATAATTGCAATGTTGGGGTGTCTGCTTCTCCTTGCTTCAAAATATATATAAAAAGAATTGAATACTCCTTTTAAAAAAAATATTATTTCTAATAAAAGAGTATATAGAAATATTTTTACTGGTAAAAATGTCTTTTTTTTCCGAAACAATTCGAAAAGGAAGATAATACACTCATTAACAAAACAAAAAAAAAATTAGCTCACCAAGAAATAATCTCGGGATCGAAACAAAACTTGGCATGAAGGTACAAGTCGGAGAGACATGCAAAAGATTAGAAATTCAGCATGATTGTGCATTACGTATAGCCAGTAGAGGGTGTTTAACGTCGTTCTCCTTGGAGTATAAAACAGGTGACCAAAGATTGTTAAAGTGTGCTGAATCGTTTACAAAGGAAAGGCTGAAGTAGACATGCCATTACGCCATTTTCAAAGACAATACGAGCAGCTGTCGCAGTTTGAGTGGGGGGAAATCATCGGCATGATGGAAGCCGGGTGGTCAGCTCGGCGAGTAGCTCGTCAATTAGGCCACTCTGATTGTGTTGCGAGGAGGTGTTGGGACCAGTAGATCAGAGAGATGTCATTGACACAAAGACCAGGTTCAGCATCGACAACTGGTCTGTCGAAGACGCGTTCGACAGACCAGTCGTCGAGAAGACCACCACATCGTAAGAAATGCACGCGTACAGCCAACTGCTTCATCGGCCGCCATCCAGGCACAGGTAGCACCTTCACTAGAGGCCCCTGTGTCTTCTCGAACCATACGAAGGGGCCTGGCTGAAGGACATTTGGGATCGCGGTGCCCATTACACGTGCTGCCCTTGACGCCCACCCATCGACGCCTCCGTTTGGAGTGGTGCCGCGCACGAGGAAACTGGACTGCAGCGGAATGGAACCAGGTCGTCTTTAGCGACGAATCCAGATTCAATCTCAGCAGTGATGACAATCGTGTTCGTGTGTGGAGACCCTTTGGTGAACGCCTCAATCTCCCCTTGCTTTACAGCGACACACCGCTCCCACAGCTGGTGTGATGGTATGGAGTGCCATTGTCTACAATGCATGGTCATCCCTGATATTGATCTGTGGCACCATGATAGCCCAGCGGTATGTCCATGACATCCTGCAACCACATGTATTGCCACTCATGCAACGGCTCCCAGGAGCCATTTTTCATGAAGACAATGCTCGGCCTCACATGGCAGGGGTGTCACAAGACTGTCTCCGCACTGTTACTATCCTTCCTTTGCCTGCACGATTCCAGATTTGTCTCCAATCGAGCCTATTTGGGATCATTTGGGAAGGCGTGTTGGACATACCACGAGTATGAATGAACTAAAAGCTAGGTTACAGCAAATATAGAACGAAATGTCTCAAGACATCATACAGAACTTGTATGAATTAATGCCCAATCGTATCGCATAGTGCATTCTCGCTAGAGGGGGTTCAACAGAGTATTAATTTATCCGTTCCTTTGCTCTTTTCTCTGAAATAAATGATACCTTTTTCTTTGATTTTCTAATCATTTACTTAAAGTAGTCATTATGTATGTGAAATTTCTTTTCATTTTGACGACTCCTGCTTGGTGTGCTAATTTTTTTGTCCATGAGTGTATAAGAGTCGATGTACGTGTAAGATTGGAATATTCACGTCTTATCTGCAATGTGAATCGAAAACCCAAATTAAAATAAAAATTTTTCTGGGTGCATATTTAAAATTTTTTTTTGTTGCCAAAACAGGGCTTTAAAATGCGTTTTCTTAAATAAATAAAAACTGACCCTATTTGCGTATTTTTTAAAGCGTGTGTTAAGTGTTTAATTTCATCTTTTATCTGTATCAAACTATTAAATAAAACCTATAAATAATCTTAAAAAACGAAAAACAATTACTTTGTCTCGTAAGATACGTGGGTTCTTTCATGATTTAAATTGCTTTCAATAATTTTTTATGCAATATACATGATTCGGAGAAAGAGAATTACCTTTTGATGCTATTTGGCTCAAATATCCAGGAGCATGATCTTTCATTTCATCGAGTTTCAATCAATTTTAGGGCTGCATCACCTGATCTGAAGTAAATGTATTCAATTTCAACTGTATTTGTTTTTAAAATGAAAATTTTTTTTCCATGCCTGAGTGATAAAAGTATAAATTGCTTATGCTTTCTGAAATCCTATTTCAAAAATGAATAATCAATTTACTATCTATTTTTTGTACTTTTTAGCTCATTATGTAAATAAAAATTTTGTAATTTATATGCATCCTTATATTATTAAAAGCTTTTATTTAACTTACAATGTATGTATGTATGTATGTAATTTGTTCGGGTGGAATCTTGCAACTCAATTTTGAAGCTGATATCTTCCTCCCATTGAGCTGAAATTTTGTATACACGTTTAGTTTGGATGACAATGCATGTTTTGACCATTTATATTCCGATATTGCAATTAATTAAAAAGATATTAATTAAAAACGTTAAACTAGTTTTGGGCGCCAACTTGGATATATCTGCATTGTTGTAATAATTTTATTGTTACAACAATGACAAAAGTTGGCGTCGAAAATCGGTTTTCAGCCAAACTGGAATTTCATAACGTTGCGCTATTGACTGTATTTATTAACTTTGTCTAAAAAATAATTTCATTTCTACAACGTAAAAATAATCTAATTTCTACTACGTATGCAATTTTTTACTTATTTTTTCTCTTATTGTTTTCCTAGCGGATTCCTTTTTGATGGGTAAGATACATTAAAAAAATGATCTTTCCGATTCTGTAATTATTTTTTGTCTGAGTTTCATAGATTAAAGTTAGATAAATTTTTTAAGAATTTCCACAATACTCCATCTCAGTTTAACTTGACAGCTTTGAGAAAGGAATACAATGCATGAAAATACATGCAAATTTCTATCTATTCTCTTGGATTTAAATTCAAAACAAAAAATTTTTTCAAGTAGATTGGTACATTGTATACCTTTCTCAAAGCTGTCAAGTTAAACTGAGATGGAGTATTGTGGAAATTCTTAAAAAAATTTATCTAACTTTAATCTATGAAACTCAGACAAAAAATAATTACAGAATAGGAAAGATCATTTTTTTAATGTATCTTACCCATCAAAAAGGAATCCGCTAGGAAAACAATAAGAAAAAATATTATCTAGAAATGCAATATATTTTCAATTAAAAAAAAATAATTTTACAATAAAATGAAGTAATTTTTTTAAGAAATTTTCTAATTTTAAGCCTACGAGTAATTTAAATATACCTCATTTTATCACCAGTAATCTAAACACACACTACGACATGTGTCCTTAAATTTAATTACAAATAGAATCTGTTAATTTTATTTGAATTTAATTATTGATTTTTTCAAAATCAAGTTTCTAAAGATGATCTGAGCAATTAAAAAAAATAGATTCTTACGTAGAAGATATTCAATGTCCAGCAAAAAATTATCATTATTTGATAAAACTTTCTTTTTTGATTACAAAATGCGTTTTTAGTCTTAAGCATTTTATTGATTAATACAAATATTTAAATGCCTTTTGAAGTTTTTAATAAACAATTAAAATTTTCTTCTAATATGTTAGAGAAATACATCCCTTATCTTCAAAATATTTCAAATAAATAATATATTCCTTAAGTTTTTCAAAAATAGTCAAAATTTTAATTAAACATTTAATAACTTTGTCATTTATGAAGATAATCTCACTAAACCTTTTTTTTTCGTGTGTAGAACAATGTTAGCCAAAATCTGCATGAAGATTGAAAAAATTGCTTAAAAATTACGGATTTAAAAAAATTGTGTTTTTCGTCTAATACCCTTTTTGCGAGAATTGATTCAGCTAAATCAGGGATGGTGAACCAGCGTTGAATGAGTTGAACAGGCTGAGAAACCTGTCCAGCGATAACTAAAAAGTAAAAAATAAATTAAATGTAAAAAAACTTTTTTAAGAACAAGCTTTTATTTAAACGCGCTAAAAAGAATAAAATAAACTTTTCCTTTAAAACTTTTTTTACTATCAACTTATAACGTCATTACACAATTTATATGATATAAAAGCTTGTCGCGAGATTTACCTGTGTAGATAAACAAGTAAAATAAATAACTTGACCTGATTGATTTTGGTTTTTAAAAATTCAAACTAAGTAAATATGAGTACTTAAATATTGCGACAAGCTTTTATATCATATAAATTGTGTAATGACGTTATAAGTTGATAGTAAAAAAAGTTTTAAAGGAAAAGTTTATTTTATTCTTTTTAGCACGTTTAAATAAAAGCTTGTTCTTAAAAAAGTTTTTTCACATTTAATTTATATAACGATTATTGATTTTATTTAAAAAAAAACATGCTTTTAAAATTTTGATGTATTCCCGGGAATCCCGTGAACGACAATTACAGTCCTGGGATTTCCCGGACATTCCCGGGAATGGAAAAACCTTGGAAATCAGAAACCATACTTCCACACTAGAAAAAAATAATTAATGGAGAGTAGAAAAAGAAAAATAATTAATAACATTTTTTTTAAAGTCAGTTCCTCTACTTAGGATAACAAAAAAAAATTATTTTAGTTACTTTTTATTAAATAATTACGATTATATTATAAATATGCATACACATATGGCAGAATCACAATATTAAGTGGCAAAAAAGAAAGTGATTTTCCTTGCAATTTTCCATTTTCCTTTCTATGTAAGGTGTTAGACTATTATTTTTGTTTATTACTCTTTATTCTTTCATAAATCACATTCTCAGAAATTAGTCAATCTCAGGTAGGATTTGAACCTACAACCTTTGGGTTAGAAGTCCATTTCGCTACAGGGGCACACAACGAGCGATTTTCCTTTTTATATATCGTGTTGGACTATTATTTTAGTCTGTTTGTATTTATTCATTAGTTAATTTTAATTAATGAATTATTATTTGACAAAAATTGTACAAGTTTAAAAAGATATATTTGAATTTTGTTAAAGTATTTTATTAATGAGGGAACATTTGAAAAGGATGGATAAATAAATATATATAAAGGAGAATGTGAACTAATAGTAAGAATTGAAAGAGAGAGAAATCATAAATTTGAAATTTTTTCCATATATAATTGGGCTGGGACAATTGAGCTTCTTTTTTAAAAATTTAAATGTAATATTTTTTGTTATTGATTTAGAAAAATAAATGTATGCACAAGGTTTTGCTCTCTATACAACCTACATTAATTTATTTCCGAAATTCTGAACTATTTGCTATGTTATTTCTATAAAAAAATGTAATGTTGTCCAAGTCAGTACAAAGTTTAAATATAATAGAGAAAAAAATGTAGAAAAATATAAACTTTGGGTTTGGAAGAAATGCATTCTTTTAATTTTGAAAACAACTAACTTTTTCATAAAAATTTGGAATACATTTTTTATATGTGATTGCACTGATCGAGATTCAACTTGCCTTAGTTCTAAAATATCTAATACAAATAACGTAAATCTTTTTTTATTTTATTAAAAGAATTATCATGAAATTATTTGATTCTTTAGTGAGAAGTAGGTCTGATTGAAGCAGTTGTTCCCTATTCCTTGTCCAAATTTCCAAATTTCTCTGTGATTGAAATGCCAAATATGAACCAAACAAATGTAAATTTCTCTTAAACGAGCTCTTACATGACATCTTACATTTTTATGATCAGCAAGCGTATGGAATGTTATGCTACATAAGATGTCAAAATTTATAAAACATTCAAACATGAAAATGCATATAAAATTACAGAAGATATCAGATCTTGTAATTAGATATTTAAAATTTTAAACTTCTCATTTAACCTGGTATTTTGGCATGAAATATCGAACCAATTAGTAAGAATTAACGTTCTTTTTTATATATTTTTTAAAAATTTTCAATAGGGCTTTTGTTTGGCATTTTTACCATTGCTGCCCCAGTACTTTCTCAGGGATCAGTTATTACTTTTTATTGTGGCACCATATAGTTTTAAACCACCTACCCCAATGTATTTTTGAAGCCCAGTTTCCTCTCCAGAGGGAGGCTCCTGAGCTTTGACGATGTGAAATTATACTTGGAATTGCATAATGATACATTAATATAAAAACAGCTAGTTTTCTGAGAAACTATTGCAGATTAAAATGTAGCCTCCTTTTTTTTAAAGTTTCACTTCAAAAGAGATTTCAAATTTTTTTCAATCTTGTTTCTGGTATTTATTTTATTTTCTTGAATGAAAAATAATAAATGTCTAATTATGAAGTTTGAAATTAAAAACTTTACACAAAACCGATTAAGTTCTGTAATTGTTCATGCTTCAAAACTGAAGTAATTTTAAAGGGAAAAAATATGCTACTTTTAAACTTCTTCCAGTTTCTGAAAACTTGTATTTTCTCCATTTTAAAGAAACCTTCCTACAGAGTGCAATGCTCTTCGGTGGGTGAATACGGAAGAATAAATATTTTTAAGCGAACTATCGAAATAAGTGGAAATTCTAAAAGAAATATTCAAGATGGTTGAAAAATTCAATATATTCAAGTGTGTCAGACTCCTCCCAATTGTATAGCAATTCTTTCTCTACATATTTTAAACTCTTGTCTGCGCAGTGATTCCGAAGCGTGTCAACAAATTCATAGATTTTTACTTATAAAAAATTCTGTGTAATTATCTCGAAAATTTCCTAGGAGATGAAACTGCAATGAACACATGCCCGCCCAACAAACTTATAGGCTTTGAAAACTTTTGTTGCTTTAAAGAAACTTGATTATTAATGCGTCATGCATAAACGTGAAAAATAAAATAGAGAAAGCACATAGAGAAAAACCTTTGGCTTGACTGCTTGTTAAAGACGCATTCCAATAGATGAAGATAGCATTTGAATACTTGAAATTATTTGTCTGAGTAAAAATAAAGTATAAATTGAGCAGTAAATATAGCATGTTCAGAAACCTAAGATAAATTGTAAAGGAAAACATTTTCTAACAGGAGTATACAGAAATTCATATACGTTATTGTTTTATTGAATTTTTGCTCTCAAGTATTTAGGGAAACACCATATATTTTGTACTATTACTAAATTAACATAAATATATTATTCGTACAATGAAATACGTTTAACGCGAAAACGATTCAGACGAAATATAGGTTTGTACGAAATAATAAAATGGTTCCACATACTATGTATTTTCATGCTCTTTTAACACGAAACGAAAATCGCTTAACATTAAAAGATTTCTCTTTTGGGAATGAACAAATTACACAAAACACCAGGCAAGCTTTAAGAGGGGTGTGAAATGAAAGAAAAGTGGTTTCATATATTTCGCAGAAAGCTTTGATATACTCTCGGAATAGCCTGTGACACGAGCCAATTATGTTTATCTAAGCTATTTTCAAAACCTCCACACCTATAAATGCCACACAAAACATCTCATCTCTCATCAGTTGGCTTTGGATTTAATGACAAATGCAATGCAGTGTGATTAAAAATCAGTGAGTTTGGTTCATGTTTTTGAAGTGAAACTTCTTTAGACGTGAGAGTGAATGGGAAATTTGCTCAGTTTTTCGTAACAGGGAAAAAGCGAACGGAAATAGTGATTTCCCCCACCATCCTCCTTCAAATCGTCGCCATGATGAAGTGATAGCGAGCCGGAGGAAAAGAGAGCGGGGGACACCACGTGACTTGCGTCATAACCGTGAGAAAGTTGGACGATTGCTAAAGGGTATGGAGAGGGGCATCTTGATGTTTGGATTAAAGGCGCTTTGGTATTGGAGATATTAAGTGGGTACCTTTGCTACTCGTAACGAAGTCGCGTGGTGTAGTTTCGTGGTTTTTATATAATAAACGTGCCGTTTTCAACGAATAAACGCACCCAAAATACTACCATTATATGGCTCTTCCCACTAGGGGAGTGTCTGGGGCATTGTGTATATGTCACTAACGTTCGCGCTAGAATCACTATGGATAGCGTCTTGTAAGCAAACACAGTGACTTCTGTGAGTGATGCGTGAAGTTTATATTATTAATTTTTATTTCCGTTGATTTAAAATTAATTCTAGTCTTAATGCCTAAAATAAATGCAAAAAGAGGAAAAGAATTTCGTGAAGGATAAAAAAAAAAAGGAAAGCCAGCAGCAAGTCCAGTTGAAAGTCTATATATCACCAAGTAGTCCTGTCTCAGCTGCTATCGTCTTCATCCATAAAGTTTTAGTGTTGTACACACCTGAGGCTGCTGTAATCCTTGGATCCGATGATGATTCAAAGCCGATTATCTTAACGAGACTTAAATGTTAATTTCGCTTAAGTAGCAGCAAAGCTACTTATTGAATTCCTCAGACGGACATTGAATTTAACAATGAATACTGATTCTAGAGAAGGAGCAACAGTATAAAGAACCACGATTGATGCAGTTTCTCCCGTTTTCTTGATTGTCTACAATTGAGGATTTTTATATCCTACTTCAGTTACCACACACCTTTGTGTCTTTCTTGGAAAATGATGATGATGCCAGAAAATTGAATAAAAATATTATTTTCATACAATGAATGAAGTTCGAATTTTATTTGATTAAAGTAATTCTCCCAGCAGTTTAATATAATTCCTAATCTATTCCTGTATTTACAGTCAACGTCTACAAAGAAGTTTCACTTCTATCGCGTGGCTTTCCACGTTGCTTTTTTTAGTATTTTGGAAGAATTTTTTTAGAGTGCAATGACAAAGGGCTCAGGGGAAAAAACTGTTATTTCGCTTCAAATGAAGATGGAGCTTTTTTAAGGCGGTTGATGAAAAATAAAAGACTAAAACAGAAATTTGTAAAGATTTTGGCATTGCTAAATTTTGCAACAAATTTCATTAAGTTATTGAATGTTTTTGTTTCATTGATTTTTATTAAATAGACTCATACATATGCAAATAAAGTTTTCTCTAATAAACTTAATTTTGTTGAATATAAGTTTTTTGGAAGTATTTTTTAACAGGAATTCTTTTAACACGAAAAAATATTCCAGTCCCTTCTGTTTCACTTCGAACGATTTTCACTATATTTAAAATTTATCACCGTGCATTTAATTTTAAGTAAATTGAATATTAAATAAAGCTCTTATGCGTGATCAACAACGAAATTTAAAAAAAATATTTATAACGATTATTAGTGTGACAAATGATAAAATGAATGCGTCTCACTTTATTTATTCCGAAAAAAAATTATTTTTAAAGAATATTTTTCTTAATTTATATCGCCATACGTTTTGAAATTTTGTCATAAAGCATCTAACGTCTCATCAAAATACATCACTGGCAAAACCAATTAAATCTAGGAGATAAGCAATAAGAGTACCCGGATGTACATAAAGGGTGTGTCAAATATATTAGCAGGTGTTTAAACTGTGTATGTGTATTAGCATTTTGGGATGAACTGGTGTCAACGTCTGGAAAAAGGTTATTCTTTTATTTTTTAAGTGACGACAGTGTTCTGTAAGTATTATTCGTCGTTTCGGAGTTTGATCGATATTAAAGTCTACTAATTTTGTTCTAAAAAAACTAAGAAAAAAAAAGATTATTTTGACAATTTTTGATATTTTCCAGGACAGGCAATTCCGGAAAACTATAAACTTCAATTTGTTTATTTTTTTATACAATATATTTATGTAACGCAACCTTGTCAGAATTTTTTTCCCCAAAGAAAAATATTTATTTCGAACATCAACTTCAGTTTTGATCAAATAATGATTTATTCATTGATTCTACAGTTGTATCACTAATATAATACAAATTGGATCACAACACCTTCAAAATAAATTAAAATGAAATGAAGAAAAATCACACAAACGTTTCGTTAATGGGAAATTTATGACTGTTCAGGCTTTAATTTCTAAGAAGCTGATTTTTACTATTCCCTGTATTTTGTCTTATATATTCAACTGTTGAAATACAAGGTGTGACACAAAAAAGGAGATTAAGTGTGCAGCTTGAAAAAAGAATTGAGTTGACAACAAATGTTTTGGTTACGTCATTCTACACACCTCCTCTATCTATGTAACCAGTTTCGATTTAAGGGGGTTCACCCATGCAACGGCCTGATTTTTAAGCATTTTTAGAGAATTCTTTTTGACGACCAGTAAAAAGATAGAACTTAAGGGTTTTTTATCATTTATTTATATGGTATTATAGGAGCATATATGTAAATGTTTAGGCAAAAATATCCACTACAACGTGAATCATAGCTCTCTGAACACACCCGCCTCGAAAAAATGAACGCTCACTTCCTCCACGATTCCGGTTGACGCATCAACGCATTTTAATTTACAAGCGTAAATGCACCGAATGGACTATACTCAAATGAAAATATCAAAAGTTGAATTTTTGGTAGACCTCTGAAGAAAAGGTTTCGAATTTCATGGGTTTTTTTTTTATAAAAATAGAAATATTTTGAATTTTAAAATGATCGTAGTCCATTTGATGTGTATATATGTGCTGAGTCTACCCTATAAATTTGAAGTCATTCGGTCAAAACGTTCTTAAAATATGATGGAGGAAAGTTTGAAAAACACAGTTTTGAGAAAAACGTGTTTTAAATTTCAAGTCCGGTTAAAACAATGATAATCTTATCTTACCCTCGATCGGCGATGCCTGGTGACGAAGACTAAAACAATTTGGATGAAATATTCAATAACTACAGATATTTTATTTTAAACCTCTACAAACTTGTCTATATTTGTATGAACGTATATTTGCACAGAACGGTCAAAGGTATCAAGCTGACTGTACACAATAGGCCCAGCCTTCGATTGCAACAGTCCGAACAGCTGCTCTTCTAACAC
Organism: Trichonephila clavata; assembly: GCA_019973975.1. Taxonomy (NCBI): domain Eukaryota; kingdom Metazoa; phylum Arthropoda; class Arachnida; order Araneae; family Nephilidae; genus Trichonephila; species Trichonephila clavata. The sequence continues at coordinate 4,342 of BMAO01019699.1, read as the reverse complement.
TTGCTTCGTCTAAAGATTTCGAATTTTAAAAAATCACTTTACCACCGTATTCCAAACATGTTAAAAAAGCAATATATGGAAAAAAATTTTGATTTTTTGAACCCATTACATGGGTGAACTTTCTTAAACGATCACGCCATTTGGGAGTACTACATTAGTAGGTGAACACGTGCAAATGCATTCCACCGAAAAAATGTCTATTGTAAAAACTAAACAGCGAACCACCATCAAGTTTCTTGTGAAACTAATAGAAACATTTCAAATGTTAAATGAGGCTTATGGAGATAAAGCCTTTTCTCGTGCATGTGTGTTCAAATGGCATAAGCGGTTTATAGGAGGAAGAGACAATATCGACGATGATGAGGGGTCGAAGGTGAGCGATTACAGCACAAAATTGTGCCAAAAATCGTGATGTGATGCAAGGTGGCCGAAGAGTAAGTGTTCGTTTAGTGATGGAGTTGGTTAACTTGGATACGGAAGCTATTTGACGCATTTTTAACCGACGAATTACTCACGAGGAAGATTTGCGGGAAGGTTGTTCCAAAAGTTCTGTCCGATGACCAAAAACAGTGCCATAAAAACGTGTGTGGGGGCATGTTAGAACACATTGTAAACGAGCCTAATTTCTTGGAATTTGTTCTAACATGCGATAAGGCATGATTTTTTGCCTATTAACCAGAAAGTAAGTGCCATTTGATGCAGTGAAAGCCTCCAAAATCCCCAAGACCCAAAAAAGCACGTCCGAATCAAATTTCAAGATAATGTTAATTGTTTTCTTCAGCATTAATGGAATTATAATGATTGAGTGGGTCGCTAGTGGTCAGATTGTTAATCAATACTACTACATTGAAGTACTAAAAGTACTTCGTGAACAAATTAGGAAAAAGTTCACACAGTTGTGGAGTGATGGATAGCTGTTGCACCAGGACAAAACATCTACACTCACGGCCCTATCTGTTAAGTAGTTTCTGACTAGCAACAATATTACTGATAAGGCATCCTCCTTATTCGCCTGATTTGGTCTCATGCGACTTTTTTTTATTTCTACAGTAAAACCTAGCTTAAAGGGAAACCCTTGGCTCATCATACTAACCATATAACATGGTTAGTATGATGGTTAATACGGAGTATGTCTCCCGGATACTGCAATACAGGCCTTACAACACCTACGCATGCCTGAGTATCTTGGGGAATAATACACCAACTCATCAAGCATTGCCCTCCGAAGTTCCGGTAGACAGGTGCGAGGGGGTTGACGGACTGCAATTCGTCGACCAAGCATATCCCACCACATGCTCTATTGGATTCAAGTCCGGTGAGTAATGCTAGCCAATCATACGGGTGATATCCTCCGATTGAAGGCATTCGTCTACAATGTTTGCACCGGTGAGGACGGACGTTGTTATCCATAAACAAAAATTCAGCACCCATGGCGCCCGAAACAAATGTACATGTTATTCCAGAATGACATCCCGATAATGTGGCCTGTCATCGTTACACTCTGAACATGCTGGTCAGTTCTGGAACCAAGAATAATTCCTCCCCAAACGAGCCATCCTGCACCACCGTAACGGTGTCGTTTAATGTTGTTCTCTTGGTGGTAACGGGAACCAGGCGCTCTCCATATGAAAGTCCAGTGAGAATCAGACTGCAAACTAAACCTGGACTCGTCGGAAAACATCACACAAGACCACTGTACACAATGTGTACACAATGCATGCTCTCTAATCCAGGTTAATCGCAGGCGACACTGAGTTGCGGTAAGGAGAACACATCTCACAGGCCTACGAGCATATAGACCAATGTGCCCTAAGCGACTGTACACGGTCTGCCTTGAAACTGTCGTACCGGAGAGCTGACGAGATAGGTCTGATGCTGTGCTCCGTCTGTTTCTTTTGGCAGTAACTGCTAAATACTGGTCCTCATTCGGCGTTGTAACTCGGGGTGACCTGTGCTGTAACATCACTCAAATTACCATCATCTTGCAATCGTTGCCAAAGCCTGGAGATGACACTCTGGGCGATTCCAAGTTCCTAGGATACTTCCAGCTGGGTACGTCCACATTCCAGCCGTCCGATAATTCTACCACCTAAAAATCATCCAAATGCTTCCTTTGTGCCATAACTATCCGCGATCACTCGCGGGGGTGCTCTCTACACCCCAACGACAAGAAAAGCCACCTAAATTTTCAAAAAGAACGCGCAGAACCGCGATTTTTCAGTAGCTGCTCATTTTAAATCATTGAACCTTTAGGCATGATGCAATCATTCTCGCTCGGACGATTGGAACGTAACGACCTTCAAAAATTTATCTGGGGTACTGAGAACTTTTCGCGAGCATTTGAGTTGTTTATAGTCTGCTCTGCATGTTTGGAAAATGATTAAAATATTTGTTTTTTAATTTCTACTATCCTTAACATTAATTACGAAGTAAGGTTATCACTGGTATAAACGTTTTTCTCGTGGTTTACAAAAAATACAAAATTATGTATTTTAAAATTGAAAATTTTGCAGTTTATATCATACAAAAAACATTTTGTATTTTACAAATGTGCATCATTATTGACTTAATTTTTTTTCATATTTAAATAAACGTGTTAAAAGTTTGGAGTGTTCTCTACACCCCACGAGTAACGACGGTACAAAAATAGGCGCGAGTGACCGCGGGCCATGCGGTTATTGCACTGAAAGTCTTTTAAAGCGCTTGTGAACAATTTTACTTTTACGGTGAATCTGTGGGCATATGGGCTGCGAAGCAGTCCTCCATCCCATATCTGGATTTCTGCAATGTGGAAGATGGCGAAAGTGGGTTTTTCCCGTCTGCGAGATACGTCTTGGCGGTTGGTTGACAGGACTAGTCCGGTAGGCATGCCTATGGTGATGGAAGTTCTCTGAATTTCTTGGCTGAGAAAGTTGCATGGGAGAGAGCTGAGAGGCTGCTCTCTGGTTGGATGCTGGGGAGGGGGGGGTGAGGAAAATGACTCGATTGGCTGCCCTGGGGTCTCAAAAAGTTAGAATCGCGAAAGTGGGAGGAGCTTGTCCAGTTTGCATTTTAAAGTTAGGAGTGAAATAAAAGTTAAAAGTTAAACGAATTAAAGTTAAAAAAAAATACTGAACTGAAATAAGTTAAGAATTTAGAAAATTGTGCAGTAAAAACTTTTATTGCGTGAAACTGAGATGCTATGGAGGATTGTAAGAATCTAGGAGAATTCCCTAGGCCTTTTAGTTTTTTCATGAGCATCATAAGAATTTAAATTATCATATTCTATTATTGGTATGCTGAAGAGAGTTAAAGAAATTAATTGCTATATTTTGGATATGCTGCTTGAAACTATTGATTTTAAGGGCGTCTCTAAGGTATTCATTACGCATGTATCTGGTTGCTTTAGTTATCATGCGAATATAGTTATTTTGAACAGTTTCTAAAATTTTAATGTTAGTATTTGCAGCATATCCCCAAACTGGACAAACGTAGGCTTTGATTGGGCGCATAACGGCTGTATAGAGAAGCACTTTGTTTTCTATACTTAAATGAGAGTTCCGGGAAATTAGGGGGAAGAGTTTAAACATTATTCTCCGGAACTTGTCGCGAGTCTGTGTTATATGCTGTTTCCAAGTTAAGTGAGAATCGAAAATAATGCCTAAGTATTTAGTTTCTTGAGACCATGGGATCTGCTTGTTGTACATAAAAATTGGTGGGGATGGAGCGTTTTTTAGACAATTTTACTTCTTTGCCACCATTCCTTATATGCCCCTCTCTTACACTCTCGTCATTGTGACGTAGTATCCGCGCCATCTGGTGGTTTCCTATAATTTGCATATTCTTCTTCAAGATGTGTGTGATAATTCCACAGGTGAAATTTTTATTTTAGAATTCAATTTCTGTATGATTCTGAATTATCCTTAATTTATGGACATGAGTGTATATATAATGATTGAATGGACCAGAGCCTCGTTGCTTTTGTGCCACACCTCGTGCACACTTTGAATTGAAACTTTCCATATAAAATCAGAGCTTTTTCCCCATTATATTTAAGAAAAATATAAATATATAGAGCAATACTTTTTCGGAACATAGAGCCTTTATGGGGCTTTTTTCGCACCTCTGAACAGCCTTCCCCCCCCTTAATCCACGATTTTTAAAAAAACTGATTTTTTATTAAATAAATATTGAAAGCATAATCTCAGGTGTTTGTGGTTCAAACCATGCTTTAGTGGCCCATATAACGTCCTGTATAGATAGCCATCTAAGTAAGGATAGTTTAATTGTAAGAATCTTGTATCTATACATATGGCTTGGGATATTTCTAATAAACATGTTTGTGACTGATTGAGATTTACTA
>BMAO01019698.1:0-15060 GCA_019973975.1 Trichonephila clavata | reverse complement strand
CACGGTAGATGCAATCAAGCCGTCACACAAATGACACAACCCACAAGCCGTCACATCCCCAATGACTCAACATTTAAGCCGTTACAACCTAGTGTCGTAACAACTCACACGCTCACCATAACAACTATATCGTTCGTTCGCCTACTGACTCACTGGTAGGAGATTGTGTAGTGGTGGTATCTATAAAAGCCACTAACTATCTCCAAACTGAAGTGATCATTTTGGCTTTGAAGTAAATTATGTGCTTACGGAGCGGAAGGTACCGAGAACGAATCTCCTTCATATTTATACTCTCTATGAAGTTTGTATAACCATTTTCCCATCGCAGGTTGCCCGTCCCATTGGCGGAGACGAGTGAGAGTTGTATTAAAGTCCCGCTATAAAACTGCATGAGATCTATTAGCAACGAACCTCGTAATTTTGAACCATTGTCAAGTGTAAAGAGGATGACACCTGAGCCTTTCCTATCACACCAACGGACGTTTGATCAATGACAGATTTCACGTGCAGCGGCCCCCTCTGCATGGCGGATCTTTAGTGGAACGAGGCTCTAACTTATGACATACATGCCACGAGTTCGTGACTTTGACCAATAGACTACCATGGCTCGTCCCCCTGGGAACTTAAGAAAAATGGGAGACAGTCTATCTTTTAAGTCATTTCATGCCAATTATAGCCTATTGCAGGGATGGCGAACCAGTGGAACGCGTGCCGTTGATGGCACGCGACGCAATATTTCAGGCACGCCAGCGATCAAATTGGTTTACATTTTATTTCAAAATAACAAAGTTTAAAATGAAGTATTATAACAATCGCAAAAAAGGAACTCGTCTATCTGTTAAATAAATATGATTTCTTTCATCTTTCTGTTTTTTCTTACACTTTACAGGGTGATTCATAAAGATGTATACAGTTTACAATGCGTTATAAATAAAGAAGAACGTAAGATACTACATGTTAACTGTAAGTGATTATTTTAAGTTTTGTCGGAGACAGTCACAGGTGTTATATGTTTGAACCCTTAGTGACACGACACACAACAAGTCGGTAATCCAATTCCGCCAAAACGCGTGTTAAGCTATCTGAAGAAAGTCCATCGATATAGTGGCTGTGAAATGCCATTTCAGCTCCCCTAGATCAAAAAGAAAGCGGAATTAATACTTTGTCCTTAATGCAACCCCACAACTTCTAGGTGGTCATTGGTTATAAGAGCATGTTCTAGTTCGTTGCTAACTCTATCGGCGACTTTTTGCTGTACAGTAGGTCGTCTAGGACTTTTAGATTTGCTTAAATAGCCCATAGCCATTGATAGATAGATTTCTATTTTGAGGTTCTTTTCCAAATCGTGATCTAAAATGAAATTGTACAACAATTACGGATTTCGTTTTGCTAAATTCAAGAACGCTAAAAGGTTGCTTCACTGCAGATGCCACCATGTCGAATGAATAGTCACATGACAACACACTGTTTGTTGCCTGCGTCACTTCCGTCGGGGAAGATACAAGCGCTGTAAGAGTGTATCTATATTACAATTCGCTGAGTAGGTGCCTTTGACTGCTACAGTTTTATAGCATCTGAAAAGTGTATACTTCTTTATAAATTACCCTGCATTATTAGCAGCTACGAAAGTGAAGCTCCAGCTCGGACGTAGCGAGAGCCCATCAGAAGTTCACTGTGGCTTAGAATCATACGGGACGTTGTCATAGCCTTCATATAACTCTAGAGCAGTGATTCCCAAAGTGGTCTATGACGGCCTCCGAGGGTCCACGTTACCCAAAAATTTATTTGGGGGTCCATGAGGTGTAAGTGGGGGTCTATGATAGTGGCTCTCATTAAACTAGATCGTGACTTTAATTTTAAAAGTAAATTTAATCAAGTGAAAACCAAATATAGCCTATTTAACAGATTTATTTACAAAATTAAATGAGGTTAATTTGCATTTACAAGAAGACAGCATAAATTTAATTAATTAATTTATTTATTTCCTGGGATCTAAAGAAGTATAATACTGGAAGTCCGGAATTTCTAAATTTGTCACAGATAGTCAGAACATTTTAACCTACATTCAACATTTAAGACGATATGGTACCCTAAAAATCATTAAGCTGTCGAAAAAAATTTTATTGGCTTATTTGATACCCCAAATCTTTATAAATATGCCTGCAAAATTTCAAAGCTTTACCTGCATTTTTCATTAAGTAATGGAGCAATGTTTGATGCTAAACAGCAACTACCACGCCTACACATTTCAGATTATCTGCTAGAAAAGAGCCTGATAAGAAATGAATTATTATTTTTCTAATGCGCATCAATGAGATTGACATTATATATGCAGTAATAAATCATTGTAAGAAAGAATTGTGCAATTCATGCAAAATTCTATTTTGTGAATTATTTACTGGAAGATCAAATAGATTTGGTCAAGATTTAAAAGTTGTGCGTGCTTTTTATGATATTATTATGAATCAAATTAAAACTTCAAAACGGATTCTCCCAAAGCACAAATACTAAATCTCATTTTGATAACTCAGATAATTAAAAATCTAATTCGCAAGAATAGAAAAACTCTCCTATTTTTATATATTTGTTTTCGGTGATATATATATCCCATGCGTGTGAGATTCAACACTTTTTTTATTAAAATATTCCAAGATATTTATTTAAACAAATGCACATATACAGTTCTTAGATTTTGATGTATTTTATCTATAAATTGTTATTTGATTTTGCTTTTATTCCTGTACAATTTTTAACATACGAAGGCTTTTAAAATCGTAGAAATAAAAAAATAAAGGCATAAACATATTTTGTACATGTTGTGCATTAGCTCTGAGCATGAAATTAGCTCCAAAGTACGTGTATTTATTATTTTTTATAATTATTAAGATAGTTTTCTGAAATATTGATCATTCATTCCTTTTTTTTCTATGTATTCATGATGGCAGTATACTGTTTAATTGTTCTACATTTGTGCAATTTTTTATGGTAAGTAGTTTTAAATAAGCTATTAACATTTCATAAAAGTTTCAGACTATTCGATGAATATTATATCATGCTATTCATGGAATGAAAACTTGAAACTCATATTTCTGCATGTTGCATTTTTGCACATATACTGTTATTCAAATCCCTAAGGCTTTTTTGATAAGTGAAGTATGGGTTTGAAAATTTTTATACATTTTATGAAACGTATGTTTTGTAAAACTGTGCATGGAATTAGCTCTAACATGTTTAATACTTTTTCTAAAAAATTTCAAAATCAAAATTAATGTTTTTTGGGGAATTTTTGGAAGTTTAACTATAAAAAAATCAATAAAAATTAAAGAGAAGCATCAGAAAAAATCCCAATGCACAGTTTTATGTAGTATATTATAAGGTACATGGAAAAAAAATTTGAAAAAAAAAGAGGCATATTTAAAAAAGTTTTAAGGTTTTAAAAAATGCTTAAAAAAGCTAAAAAAAATTTTAATTTTACAAACATTTTGCAACAAATTAAAAAAATTTTGTATGGAATTATTATTAAATATTAACCTTTATGAAATACAATTAAAACCAAATATGAAATATGAAAAATAAAAAAAAATGTGAAGATTTCGCCTTAAAGGCCTTTTATTCAAATTTTGAAACCAAGTTTGAGAATGCTTTGACTTTATGGAAATACCACATTAGGCAATGAATTCATATGATCATATTGAAAAAAAATGTCACATTACAGTAGGAACTAATCGTAATAAGCACTAACAAAGATCTTAAAGTTTAGAAATGGATGTCAGCAATTTTGGCTTTAAAAAGTCAAACCTGTTATTTGTCCCAACTTATGGAATATCGTGAGGAAGTGTTTCATTGCTTTTCCTAGGGTGAAGAAGTTTCAGCGCAGTTACCAATCTACAAAACAAAGAAAAAAGAAAGAAAGAGAGAAGCTGGACACTCCTAACAGACGAGATTTAAGGTTAAACCATACAAGATTGGTACCAAATGTTGCAAATTTGATATTGTAGTTCTAGAGATTCCCCCCTCTCAATAAAATCATTTGTTTGTTGTTTAGTTATTTTACTTCACAGTTTTATTTATTAATTAACTTTTCATTTAATTAATTACATGTGATTTTTAAATTTTAAATACTATACTTCATTACAAGTTGAAAATGAATTATTTTAAAGTAGGAGTGGTAGTAGTACCAGCTGTCAAAAAGACATTTAATTTGATAAAATTGCAAAAATTCAATATTAATTAAGCAGGGGTCTACCCCAAACTGAAAAATATGTCAAGGGGTCTATGAGATAATTAAGTTTGGGAACCTATGCTCTAGAGAATTACGTCTATTAAATAAATTTTAGATCTTAAGTATTAAGAGGAAAGTTTATGAATGTGCGTGTGTAAAAATCGTGTCAGCGTTTATGTGCTTGTGTGTGCCAACTAACAATGGAATTAATTTTTAAAATGTGTTGTAATATTGAAAAAATTAATCTTTAAAAATTCTTTTGGGGTTCAAATACAATTTCCAGGGGGGAAATATAATGTTTTTTCTACCGATTAATGCATTACTTTAATTGAGGGGTGGCCAATCTTTTTAGGAGAGTGCCACTATATGATAAAAAAGGAATTATATGCGTGCCACTTCAAACTTTCCCAACAAACAAAAGAATATGAAAAAGTAAAAAAAAATGTTACTTATAGGCTTATTATGGAATTTTTAGGCAAATAACAAATTTTTAATACAAGTTTAAGTAGTGAAAATTTTAATATAATAAATAAATAAAAATAGAAACTAGGTTTTATTGTCAATTAACTTTTTACAGGTTCAATCAGTTAGGTTAGGTATAAAATAAAAATGAGTAACTTGAAACATTTAATTCTATATAATTATACTAAACATGAGGGTAACAATTAAAATCTTGCAAAGATATTATGAAAAAAACAGTATTTTTTCTATAATCACACACATGAAAATTATAAAACCTAGAACTGTATGAATCCTGCCAAATGGATATTAAATTTTTAAATCTATCATAACTCGAAACATTATTAACTTTGGTAAATAGTTCATGTGTGCATTAATGTAAAATGACTTGAATTCCTTTTCTCCAACATCGAGACAAAAAGAGCAAAAGTTTGGTCACAAAAGAAGATACATGAAGGGAGAGGAGCAGTACAATGTTTTCCTTGTAATATGAAATTTAAATTTTTTAAATGTCCCATAGTATTGATGAGAAAAACTATAACTCCCAAAGATAACTTCATTTTTAGTGGCAGCCACTCTCTGAGCACATTTCATTATTTTCTTCCAGATATTTTGAAAGACACGGCTCACAAATTCCATAATCTCACAAGTGCACTTCCTTTAAAAGGTCAGCGCACACAACAATGAAGGAGTGTTTCTTACATTATAATGTTCTATTGTACTTCAATTAAGTGTGTTTAGAATAAATTTTAATGTTTTTATTTTTTCCAAGACAACACCTCATTTCAATAAAAATGTGAAACATTGGTATTTATTATTATCTTTTAAATTTTTAATCTTTTCAATAAGTCTACGCGTGCCACTTTCACAACTAAGCCGTGCCACACTGTGGCACGCGTGCATTGGTTTGGCCACCCTTGCTAAAATTTACTTGTGACAAGGAATTCAAGAAGCAATTATAAATTTAGATTGCTCATAATTTTAAACCAAAAATATGGGTGGCACATATCTTCTTCACGAAGCCTTCACATTATTTCTTTTAGATTCGGCTTTTATCTAGCATTATTTGTCGCCAAATTATTCGGATATTTATTTAATTCCTTCATTAGAATATCTTATCTTTTTTACAGAGTTTTATTTCTATTACACACAAAATCTTTGCAAAACTTTGAATGTGAAAGAATTAAGCAAGTATTCCATTTTAAAATAAAACTGATATCAGATCTTTAAAACAAACTAAATGCACACTTAAAACATTCAATTTTATTTTATGTATACAGAACCACACACACGCGCACACATATCACAGATCTCTCTCTTACACATTTCAAATTTTACAAAAAATAAGCATAAAGCAGTCAAATCCACATTTTTATTTCAGGGGGGAAAAATAATTCTACAACGAAATAATTTCATTCAAAAACGAAAAACATTACATTTCTCTCAACACTTTTTCTAGGTTTCTCTGATTCTTTTAAAACAACAGCGATCCAAAACTGAATTATTTCTTTTTTCCATCGCGGAATTTATAGATTCCTTTCAAATTATACACATTGGCGCTTTTTTGACGTCTTTTCTCCGGCATTTTCCATAATTATCAGCCAAGCCCACCGGCTAAAAGTGAAAAGACTGACATTTATCGCGAATTGTGGTGATAAGGAAAACATATTTTTCTCAAGGTACTAGTTATTGCTGCAGCGTAGATGTTATAAATGTCTTGTTGTCGGCGTGTTTATTGAATCAGCGGGAGTGTTTATTGGGATGCATATCTTCGCCACGAAATGAGACATTCTGATGTCGTTAAGATTCCGGTTTTTAAAGCACATATCGGCTGTAAACTATTCCTTTTCTTTTCGTCTTTTTAATCTTAAAATAGAAATAGCAATCTGATATACATGTACATTCATACAATTTTATTCTTGCGCTTAGTTATCCAGTAAAGTAAGATACTCTCGAATAAATATTTTGTCACTTCAAAATTATATTGTTTTTTCGGGAATAGATTGTGGGAATTTCGTTGCTGGTTCCTTGGTTAAACTTATTTAAAGTATCCAACTACGTTCGGAACCGTGATTTTGCAAAAAAAGCGTACGAATATACATTTTTTTAATATATTTAATGTCGCTTTGATTATAATACACGCAGGGAGGTCTTAAGGCATGGGCCAACTGGGCCCGGGCCCAGGGCCTCGCCCTCGGTGGAGAGCTTCGTTATGTTCTCAAATCTGTCTTAAAAAGATCGTGATCCGGGTAATTTTAATGTGGTCAAATATTATTCCCGTACACATTCTCCGAGAAACAAGGAATTTCAAACTGCATGTCAATTGGCAAAAGTAGTATAACTGCCTTATTATGTTATGACAATTATCCATGCCTACACCAAATATAATAAACAATCCTTCATCTCATTTAGTTGAAATGCGGCCATCTGTCAAGTAAGTTTGTGCCTAGGTCTTTGAGATTGTGAGTCGTGTACATTTATTTGTTTCAAATGACCCTTTGAACGAGTATTTAACAATTTATACTATATACTGTCTACTTTTAAAGATCTGACCCTACTTTTTTCTCCAAAAATCTCAAGACTTCTCTGGGCCCAGGGCCCAAGAGAGTCTCACTCTAAGCACTAGGCTACCAACGGCCCATGTTTCAGTCAGTCCATACGCGAACGCATGAACTCATCTTAATTTTTTCGTATTTTTTGTATATTTGTTTTACTCCGGCTTGGCCTCAAAATACTCTAAACAACTTAAAATTTTTGTGAATATGTTTCTTTTTCCCCCCGAAAAAATTACCATTTAAATAGCCAATGGTCACTACTTTTTAAGCATAGCGAGTATACTGGTCAAACATAGTTAACTGTTTAAAACCTCAAGTGTAAAAAAAAATTAGTTTTGAATGTTTCCAGAATGTGCGACTTTTTCATAGTAATTTCCCACTAAATACTTCTCATTTGACTAGTTATCGCTGATTTAATGCCTATGTTAAATTAAAAACATGGCTCAATATTTTATAAAGCAGAATATTTTGAAGAATTTTTTTTATTTTTTATATTTATATTCTTATTCCAATATAGTCATTGTTTAAGTAGTATACAAGCTCACATTTTTATGAATATGTGTAAATTAATTTCTTACGTGTTGTAATTAAAATTCTAACATACATTGTTTTTCTGTACTGCACAGTAGAGAGAGAAAAAATAGTACTTCACATTTTAGTAGAAAAGGGGAAAATTTTAATTTAGTCGTGAAAGCTTTTAAGATTATTTTTTTATTTTATGAAGAATATAAGGAAAATATTTGAACGCTTTTTTTTTAATAGCTGAGATTACTAATTAAAACTTGAAGGAGTTGTTTTTGAAAAGTATTAGAAAAATAACATTTTAAATACTGATTAGAGCTTTGCATTAAAGTTGACATCTTTTACTTGTTAACATTTCTTTAAAAACAAAAGATTTGCTAATAAAAACAAAAATTTTATGCTTAAGAAACGATGCCACTTTTTTTAAAGAAAGAATATCGTCTGGATCATGTAATTTTTTTATTTCATTTAGAACTAAAACTCTCTAACCATCTCCAGAAGGACCCTCAATTACAGGTTAGCCCCCTCTGAAGCTATACACCACCCCGTTCAGCTTCTCAGTACACCGTGCGTAAAGTAATAACATTTTAAGGAAACATTATCTGAGAGCCTAAATATATTTCACAATTATTTAACCAACTATTTTTAAATAGGCAATTTGATAGAGATTTTTGGGAAGACTCCATCCTGATTATTAAGTATTCCAATATATGACTGTGAAGATTCCGGCTCAGTTATGCTGAAAACCTCTGTGTGGTACAATAAAGTGGTCGTGGTAACCCAGTGGTCAAGGTAACTGACTTGTATTTGGCGTGTCATGAGTTGGAGCCTAGTTGCCTGAAGACCCACGATGTAGGGAAGCGATGCGCATTAAATGAGTCGAGAGCTCAAATGTCCTCCTGTTGGTGTGGTAGTTAGGAGAGGGATGCCAGCTCGGTGTCGTCCTCGTCACTTGACCAAGGTTCAAAATTATAAGGTCCGTCGTCAAAGCCCTCAAGTAGCTGAAGAGTGTGACATTAATATTCACCCATCCACGTGGTACAATAAAGAAATGCAGCTAATTAAATTATGCACATATATAAAGGAGAGTGAGCGTTATATTAACGTCACACTATAAAGCTGCAATAGGGCTATTGTGGCGACGGACCTTGTACATTTGAACCATAGTTAAGTGACGAGGACGTACCTGTGAGCTGGCACCTCTCTCCTAACTTCCACAAAACACGAACGGGAGGATGTTTGAGCCTCAGCATATTTAACGTCCATCGGCATCCTCTGCACGGTGGGTTTTCAACGGCACAAGGCTAGAACTCATGACATGCCAGGCACGAGTTCATGACCTTGATCACTAAGCTACCACGGCCATGCTCTTTCACAATTCGACACGAAAATATCACAAGTGTATTGCCCTTTCTACACAAAACATAACATCGAAATTTACGGCTGCACTTTAAACGTCAGGTATAAGAAATTGGAACTTTAAAAAAAAAAATAATAATAATGTAGTGTTGAGCATAAAGAGAAGTATACTTTTGCATATATTGTGAAATTTTGTTTATTTAAAAGATAAATGACATACCTTATCAACTTGAAGAATTCTAGTTCTAAGAGTATGCTGCTATTTCAAAAGCCGGGATGATATCTCGAATAAATTACCTCAAAACATAAGAGAATTGCACACGTAGATTTCAGGTTTCTTTGTAAGAAAGGGGGTGCACGTTATATGGCGACTTTAATTAAAAATTAAATAATGCAGCTTCAAAGTATAGGTGTGGGTTAAACTCTGGATTTTACAGTATATCTAGCGAGAAATGATAAACCGCTGGCAGTTATTACCTTTTTACTTCTAATGCAAATCTATTTCTGTAAAAGACATACACGTTATAACCAAAGTCAATATTCATTTTGAAAATGAATATATCTAATTCTACAACAGATTTAAGTAGACGAAAAAATTATTACAAAATAAAAATTATTAGTTTGAAAAAAACTAAAAAAAACACCCTTTATAGTTAATCGAACTTAGTTGTAACTTAATCTTTTAGTCGCCAAATCTGGACTTAGACGCAAATCTAGAAATGGGATCTGAAATCAGTCGCCAGATGCGGGATGGGATCTGAAAATTGGAAAACATTAATCCTGTTGATCCTGGTCAGGACAATGGAACAAAATTATTAAGGTATTGTATTGTCAACGGTCCTGGACAAGTGAGCGAAATTTCGAATTAATCTGACCTTTTAAAGTGGGTAAAAATTGAGTTCTAAGAATCCGTTACATACAAGTGAAGCTTATAAAAGAGTGTTAAATACACCACAATCCTTGTATAGTGGCATCCTATAATCATTTTTTACCAAATATATAAGTATTGTTTATAAAAAATTGACAATTTTACAAAATAAGCCCATTTCTTTGACACAAAACTTTAACAGCTCGTCATCGCTCGACTTCCGTTACACATATAGATGCGCCCTTCCAAAAGGGGGCGCAAATAAAAAAAATAAGAAACATTAATTGCTATTTACTTTTTCTACCTAGAGTACAAATGTTAAGAAGGGTAACAAATTATTTCACAAAAGGAGTTTTTTACTAAAGTTGCGAACAGGCTGCACTTAACTATTAAATTATTTTACTTAAAAGCATTTATTTATAATAGTTTAATGGAATTTTTTGATTAATTCACAAATGCGCATCTGCCGTATATTAGTATATCTACAGCTCATTGGCACTTGAAGTTTTGAGTGACATCGGTAGCCTAGTGGTCAAAGTAACAGACTCGTTGCTGAGGTGTAACGAGTTTGAGCCTAGTACCGCTGAAGACCCGCCGTGTTGGGCTGTCTAGAGCTCAAACGTCTTCCCGTGGTGTGGTGTGGCAGTTAAGAGAGGGTGGTGCTAGTTCAGGTATTGTCCTTGCCCATGGTTCAAAATTAAGAGGTTCGTCGCTAAAAGCCCTCGTGTAGCTGAACAGTGTGACGTTAATATTCACTCTCTTGAAGTTTTTCAATATTTTGTGACATGGAACATTGAGCAATTATTTCAGGCTTCTACTAGATTGAATAATCAGTGTAGGCCAATTTTTTATTTGCATTTATGATAAGGTTTCGTAAGTCATATCTTTAAGTAACCGGATTGCAATTTGAAATCTGTACTCTCTCCCGTACATAAAATTTTAGACACTTTGAGAATGCATTGCCATTTTTCTAAGCAATAGATGGCGCCACAATTCAAGTACGGTGTTGCGTTCGGAGATCATTTCCTCTTCCCGCGCGTGTTCTACAACTCCATAATAATATCTCCATCGAAGCAAAACCGCATCCTTGTGATTGTTATAAAAATGCTGATATTATTATGAAATATAATGTCTCGTACGCTTTTTTTAGAAAAACATATCTTAACAATTTTGGAACAGCATTTTATCTGTTTAATTATTTTAACTTCTGTTTTTATTGAAAAATTATATAAAATAAATTATTAAATTAAGGTATCCGACTACCCTAAAATCGTGATTTTTTTTTCCAAAAATTGACAAATTCTTTTAATGATTTTATTTAATAGAACATCTTTTTGCTTTATAAAAATTCCAAGTTTTTTATTTTCCATTCACTAGAGCAAAAACTACACTTGTTTTAGTAAAAGCAGATGTCATTACTTAAAGAAGATGTCATACATTAAAACGCGTTTTATTCGAAATGTGTTTTTTTTTAAATGCTCAAACAGAGATAACGATTGTGAAAAAAGTTTTGAAAATAATTAACTGAAATTTTTTCTTTATGATCAGTATAACAGTAGAAGTGATTCACCTTTCAGATTTATCAATCACTGTTTAATTATAAAATGTACAGTCCCTTACGTTAATATAATCACAGTTATTTTAAGGAATTTCATATAATGTCTGACATAAAGTGCTCTAGTTTTTGTAAAAATTAAAATACCTCTTATCCTGAAGGTTATTTCAGAAATGAATTGCAAAACGGCACATCAAAATTGAAAAAAATGATAATTTGTTCAGTAACTTTTTGTACAGAGTGTTGTACCCCATTTATGTAATTTTTTGTAAACTTTCTCCAATTTTTTCCTATTTTAGTAATAATAATATTTTTTTCTCTTCTTAATTTTTGCAATTTTTTTTTCTTAAAAGGTATTAAATAAATCTAAAGCTACAAAAAAATTTCCATATCTCCATTTTTTTTTTAAAGTTGTTGTAAGTACTTTTAGTCGGATACTTTAAGTGTATTATCGTAAACGTATAAATTATTTATATTAGAAGGAGGTAATATAATATAATTTCTTTTCGCAATGAATAAAGTTATAGCTTTTTATTTGTTCATATAATTAAGATTTAAAATTAAACAAAAATTTATAAAATTAAGTTTACCTACTATTTCTTCTAACTATTTCTTAAGTAACTTAAATATCTGCTTTTAAGCGCAGTTCGCTTGTAGTCGGTCGATTTAAGCTTAAGTATGATGGATAAATACATATTTTTAATTGTATTGATAAAATAAAATAATCTCATAACTTTTGTTTCAAGTGTTATTTAATTTTTTCTTCTCAGTTTAATCTTCTATTACGTCTTCAGATGTGCACACATGTTTAATCATGATTTTAATATACTCTTAGAAATGTAATCAATTCTTTTTTTTTTCTTCTTTTTATCTGCATTATATGAAGTTTCATATTCATGATCTATATATACAGGAAATTTAAGACACACACAATTATGAATAAACAAATCTAAAATCAAAAAGGTTATTTTTCAGTTCAATATCGGAAATAAATTATTTAATTTTTCTGCTTTCTTTCTTTCTTTGTGTTTTCTTTCATGCAAATGATTCATTCAGCTCTGATTGCATGCTTATAACCAAACTTATAAGCAAATTTCTGTTTTTAAATTTTCGTCTTCTGTATTTATATTTTTGTGGACTTTTGTTAGTTTCTTACTTCTACAATTAAATACTCAAAATATTAATAGTTAATATATTTTAATTTTAATTTTTTTTTTAATTTAATTCCAATTTACGTATAAGTAGCAGACTAAATTGCAATGAATCTAACTTTTAAAGCTAAACAATAAATAGAAGCATAATAAGACCGTATATGTCAAAACTAAATGGCCACAGAAATACATCAGTCAATTCTTAGACTTAAACATAGTTTTAAGGCTCAGACCTTCCTTTAAATTTTCCTCTATGAAAGGAAGAATTTAATTAGTAAATTGAAATACAGAAACCGAATACTCTTACATATATAAATGTGTGTGTTTCAATTTAAGATTTATTTCCTTATTTTTTATTCGCCCCCCCCCCTTTTTGTCCTATTATCTAACGTTACTTAAGGTAATCCAACTACGTTCGGAACCGTGATCTTGTAAAAGTGCACAAACATTTTTTTAAAAAATATTTAGTGCCACATAGAATAGATGAGATGTATAAAACAGTTCTAAGAATATTATTACAATAAAAAAATATTAAAATACTATATTTTGGCAAAAATGAACATAGAATTACCTATTTTCAAAACATTCCCCTTTTATGAAAATACTTCGATAATAGTAATGTTTTGCCTATGTATAGCTCACACACACACACACACACAGAGAGACCTCTGTACACAGCCTGAACTACGATTTTTGAAATATATAACTTAGAAGTGAATTTATCCATATTTCAATACATCAGTGGAAAAATTTAACAAAGAAACAAAACAAAAAAAAACACCGATAAGTATTTTATTTGTAGTAATTTTAAAAATAATGTGCATTTTTGAAAAATTCTAGTCCAGACTATCTAGACATGTCTTAGCTATATAAGCAAAATTTATTTAATAGAAACCTTTTCATAAAAGGAACCTTGTGAAAAGAGGTAATTTAAGTTCATTTCTTGCAAAATATTGCATTTAAATAAGTTTCTACTGTAATAATATTCTTTAAACAATTTTATACGTGTACTAATCTAAGTAACACTAAATATTTTTAAAAAAGCATTCGTTTGTAAGCTTTTTCAAAGTCACAGTTCCGAGCATAGTCGGATACCTTAAATAATGAAAATTGAATTGTTTAAAATGATCCTAGCTATATGTTTAAATTTTTATTGGGCTAAATTTTGGGAATTTATAATAAATTGTAAAAGAAACTTTCACGTATTTTTAAAAAGTACACAACCTAGTTCTCTATAATTATTTTACCTTTTTACTTTTATGATTAGGAAATAAAAAGAAAAGATGTATTATCCTGTCCCTTTTCAGAAAGATTCATTTATTAAGGAGAATGAACGATTTCTTAACGAGAATTCCGAGGGGAATAAATTATGTTTTACCATAAAAATCCTGAGAACAGAGTATTTGAATGAACTTTATTACTATAGTAATGCTAATCATTTCTGAATGAATGATCGATGGGTTTTAATTCCATGAAACAATCAACTCACACAATTCCATTATTCTAATTCAGTTTAGAGTTGTCTATTTGCTTATAAATGAATGATAAAACTGAAAATGCGAAGATACGACAAATGTAAATGAAAGATAACTAACTTTAAAGTGTTCAAATGGGTTTATTTACATTTTAATTTCTTAATATGCAGTTAAGATTACAAGAAATTCTTCAGAACAATACTTTAAGCTTTATGCTAATCAGCCAATCAAATTTAGGAGGAAAACTTCTTTAGTAAAAAAGGATAACGATATTAATCTCGTATCTTATTTTCTGGTTAAGAAACATCATAAATCAAGTCAAATAAAAAAAACTTTAGCTTAATATTGTGATTATTAAACTTGTCTTGCTTGTTTTGCAAGCCTTTCAAATTTTGTTGACTCACATGTGATATATGATGCAGATGCGGCAGCATTTACAATTTCCCACAACATATGGTATTCCCAAGGACTTCCTACCTTTGCTTCCCTATAATTTTTCCAGCTATGCTATTCGTCATCAAGCCGTAATTGATTCTTACTCTAGCGTATCCTTCATCCAACCTCCTTCATCTACCTAATACATTACACGGAAATGAAAAAATAAAAAGAATGAGAAAAAAAGAACAAACAATGAACTAATAAAAAAAAACACAATATTCAAAGGACCACCCCACCACATTAGCTTCCGGACAAGGGTGGAAAAAAATGGTGCTTCAATTACTGAATACTCTCTGGAAGCCAGATAGCAAAACCTAAATATAGATTTAAGCGAGACCACACCGGATGGTTTTCTCTGTAACCGTAACGTACACAGAACTTCCCACCGTATTCTCTTAGGGTTTTTGGCAGGGGTATGCGAATGCATGTGTTCTTTTTAGATGTTCGTTGTAAATC
>BMAO01019697.1:0-26332 GCA_019973975.1 Trichonephila clavata | reverse complement strand
CTGGGGACATAAAACGTGCGAACTGTCTCGAAGGATGTTTCTGTAGTAGCCCCTCCCTGTCCCATTACCTGAATTACCGCCACCCGTTTGTCCGAACACTCAATAGACAAGATATATTCCCTTTATGGTGAATTATTCTCTCATATTAACGTATTCAATTTGAATAGTGTGTTGGCGCCAAAGAAAGTCACAGAAGCACACCCGGCGGAAGTATAGAAAGATAATTTATGACCTCCAGATGTTTGACAAAATCCCTTGTCTGGAGATTTCAGAAAAGTAGGTAATTATATTTGGAGTTTAAAAGGATAGATTCGGAAAGAGAAAGCACTTATCACATTTCTTAATCTCGCTGGGCTGAAAAATTGGAAGGTAGGTAGGCTATCGATATCCTGTAAACTTTTTACACTGGCAAACCCCAAACTATAGACTCCCACAAAAACTTGTGACTTGAAATAATACAGATCTTTTAAATAGCAGCTAATAATTTATTTTTAATTCTTGTAATGATTAGTCTTGGTATGATTTCTGTTCGTATGGCTATGCAATTTTGGTGGCAACAGCAAAGAAAAATAATAGTTTGTGCTTACTGAATTAGAGTCTGTAAGAATAAACTAGTTCACGTTAAAAAGGAGTCATCGCGTTGGTCCTAATACAGCTGCTTTTTAAATGCCTTTGGGTATACTACTACTTGGGTATACTTTGGGTATACTTTGGGTATGCAAACTACAAAATAAATACAGAAACTATGAATGTCTAAAGCTCAATGAACTAATAAACTTTCCAATTTTTTCTATGGATTTGTTTATATTTTTGAATAGATCACTAACCTTTAAATGGAAACATGCTCGGTTGTTTAGTCATAAATATCTCTGATCTAATTTTAAGAAAACAGGAAGCCGAAAGTGTATATATTGAAGTTCAAAGTTCTGTGAAACATTATTCGGGAAGCACTTTAACCACCATCTAGGGCTAGCAAAAACCTTCCGCTCTTTTGCTTTATTGCGTAACGACGTGCCTAGCATCTTTGCAAAATGATTTAAGCACTCTTCCTCTTCGATTTTTACACCAGAACTATAGATTCAATTTTCTGACCAAAATTAAAGCTTTTGAGCAGCAATCACTCAGCATGGAAACTAATCTCATTTGGCAATCACTAATTGACAGTGTCCACATAATTAGTGCAGCATGCATCTCCATGCCTCCAGAAGTTTCATCGGAATTTTTATCACTCATCCGCATGTCCTTCTTGGCATGCGTGAGCAATTCCGCGCTATCGACTCTCGTATCTCCACCAGTAATTAAGCAATTAGGACAGTATTTTGACAATACTTCAAAGTTAAGGTGAAGTCCTCTAAAGACATTGGTGATTACTCCTAATCCTAGGTCCTCGATTTTGTCATGTACACAATTCCCAACATTTTAGAGAATAATCAACTTTTATGTGAGCTTCTCTAACTGCTTGACATGACATTTCGAGCATTTTTCACGGATATGTTGTGCATCAATTTGGCAAATGTTTGTCTGGTTTATTCTGAGCATGGTTTATTCTGAGCATGGTTTTTCTCATCTTGGTTTATTCTGAGCATGGTTTTTCTCATCTTGGTTTATTCTGAGCATGGTTTTTCTCATCTTGGTTTATTCTGAGCATGGTTTTTCTCATCTTGGTTTATTCTGAGCATGGTTTTTCTCATCTTGGTTTATTCTGAGCATGGTTTTTCTCATCTTGGTTTATTCTGAGCATGGTTTTTCTCATCTTGGTTTATTCTGAGCATGGTTTTTCTCATCTTGGTTTATTCTGAGCATGGTTTTTCTCATCTTGGTTTATTCTGAGCATGGTTTTTCTCATCTTGGTTTATTCTCATCTTGGTTTATTCTCATCTTGGTTTATTCTCATCTTGGTTTATTCTCATCTTGGTTTATTCTCATCTTGTTTTATTCTCATCTTGTTTTATTCTCATCTTGATTTATTCTCATCTTGATTTATTCTCATCTTGATTTATTCTCAGCTTGATTTATTCTCAGCTTGATTTATTCTCAGCTTGATTTATTCTCAGCTTGATTTATTCTCAGCTTGATTTATTCTCAGCTTGATTTATTCTCAGCTTGATTTATTCTCAGCTTGATTTATTCTCAGCTTGATTTATTCTCAGCTTGATTTATTCTCAGCTTGATTTATTCTCAGCTTGATTTATTCTCGAGCTTGATTTATTCTGAGCTTGATTTATTCTGAGCTTGATTTATTCTGAGCTTGATTTATTCTGAGCTTGATTTATTCTGAGCATGATTTATTCTGAGCATGATTTATTCTGAGCATGATTTATTCTGAGCATGATTTATTCTGAGCATGATTTATTCTGAGCATGATTTATTCTGAGCATGATTTATTCTGAGCATGATTTATTCTGAGCATGATTTATTCTGAGCATGATTTATTCTGAGCATGATTTATTCTGAGCATGATTTATTCTGAGCATGATTTATTCTGAGCATGATTTATTCTGAGCATGATTTATTCTGAGCATGATTTATTCTGAGCATGATTTATTCTGAGCATGATTTATTCTCAGAATAAAACAGTTACTTATCTGATCAAACTTCAGAAAAAAGGTTTACTAATGCACACGCATAAAGCTAATGAAATTCAGCAGCCGACTTTGCAAAAATGGACTACTTTTCTTAAATGTGTAATAACCTGTGTCTTCTGTACTACACTCGGTGTTTGAGTTTCTCTTCCATGCTTCGTCCTATATAGGGTCTAAAGGTAGGATTTCTCTACATATAAGGGTGTTGGCAAATTTTTCGGACTGCCGGCTTTTCGAGTGCAGAGTTTTTGGGATTATACGGTGCTGCGAAATTAAACTAGTGTTAAAGGAGGGTTCCACGCACTAACATGAAATGGAAATGTTGGTCTTGTATAAAAGTTCTGATATACACTCACAGACAAGATTGAAATTGTTGTGTCAAATGATCTTTTATATAGCGCAGATAAATAGTTGAAACGAAAGTCTGCATTTTTGAAAAATAGATAAGATTCTATTGTACTTGAATTTCAATTTTTTTTTCGAATGATATTTGCTATAAAATTTGTTTTGAAAGAGCCGATTAGTCTTTAATAAAATTCTCTCGTTCAATGCTTTATTTTGAATTGTAATTCAATTTACTTGTTTTGAATCCGTATCTGGTATATTATATCATGCATATAGTTTACCTATAAGCAGCATACTAAAGCTAAATTGTTTAAGTGAGAATTGGTATATAAACCAAATGCCGGAAGCATTTAAGAAGCATGGTAAATTTTCTTAATGTCATTAAGTGAAGGTTGCTTTAGTTTAGATAAACTTTACTCTGTTCATTTCTATACGAATGAATCTCAACTGCTTTATACGCTCTAGAGTCAATATTTCCTTAAATTTTGGTATATGATGGACCATATAAAACTTCAGCGCGTTGGATGATGCGTTTCCTGAAGCTTTCATGCTTCCACAATTTTAAAAGAATTAGCCATACAGTTTTCATTGTGCAATTTTTGGGACACTTGCAATATATTCGTAAAATTGAGGCATCAAGCACTTTGCCTGCATAAATATTTGTTGGAATGACTGTGATTAACTTCAAAGGGTTTCTAATAGGTGAATTGACGCATCTCTACGTAGTCCACAGAGTTAGGCTTTTTCAACTGAAAAATACAATGTTAGACCTAATAACAAAATTAGAGTACAAACCATATCTAAAATCCTCGGGAAGCAGTAAAACTACTTCTTGGAAACATCTTGGGCAAAAAAGTCGTAAAAGAATTTTTTAAAAGGACTTTTTTCAATGTCCATAATCATGTTACTGGTATGTGGTTTACTTTCATTTTCTGCTATTTCTTCATAAAAAAACATGCATTTTAATTTTCGAGGAACTAGCATTGGTAGATGTTGAGCTGAAATTTTTATTACTATATCCATTCACACGAAATTGACACTTTCTATTTGCACTTATTCTACGTTTAGTTTTACCATTTTAAATGAAAAAAATATTTTCAGCAGTAAAAAAGGATTAAACAGAAACTTATAAAGAGCTGCGCAATGACAAGCAAATGTAAATAAACAATAACACTCTTTTCCTGCCAGATTCTAGATAAAAATATTAGTAAAAAATCTGTTGCCAACTATATTTTTGGAGATTCTGAAAACTCAAATTCATATTTTAAAATATATAAATTTCATATTGCATATTTAAACCCAAACTTTTCAAAAATAAAAATGTAAAACATTTTTTCAACTTCCGGAATGCAGACTTTTACTTCCGGTTTCAAAAAGTAACTACCGAGTAAAATTCAAATCCCCATAACTTACATTCTAAATAAGATAGAAACAAAATTTAAGCGCAATTTTAAAGAAAAAGCTCAAATTTTAAAATCGCCGAAATTTGATTTTTGAATTTTGAAGCTAAAATGACGTTTTGAAGGTGTACGGATACCTTAATGAGGTGCTTGGAATTTTTTAACGAGAGGCATTGGATACTTTAAGGTGAATCGCGTGCTGGTCACTAACATGTCATTCTTGCGTATAAATTTTCTCGCAGTACAAATATTCTATTTTTCTTGAGGATTCTTTGTTTAATAATATTTAATGATACCGCAAATATACTTTATCAGATTAAAAAAAAGGCTCTTTACATCTAATGCATATGTTTCTGTTCGGGACTTTGGCCAATTAGTTACTTCTGGTTGGTCACTGGGATATTTATTACTTATCAAATCTTTCTACTTGGGGTGAATTGTAGTAGTTTTCATAGAGCTGTCGATTGGACATCACTAAACTAGCATAAAAATCAAAAATTTGATAACATTTAATGGATAATTTCTGAACATTTCTGAGGTATTGAACTACATGTTTATCTAAGTAAGAAAATATCTTTGTTTCTTGTTGGCTTCTCTGTTCCTGTTGACAAACCTTTTGTAGTAATTAGGTACGTAAATAAACAAATGTAGAAAATAAATGTATAACACTCTGCCGCAGCGGTTTCGTATATCCAACTGCCTTGGTGAATGACGTTATAACTATCTGCATTTTTATTCCACCTTTTGTTCTTGAAAGAAATCATGGGCTTGAACCCAGATTAAAACAATAAGTGAAACGCAACAACTATAGTTTCCCTGTATTGAGCAGACTGTATAGTGCGAACTTTATTTCTCGAAGAGAGAACAATTCTACAAATATCTTCTAAATTTGCAACAACTCGTTTCAAAAGTATATATATAATATCCGCATAAACACAAACGGTCTTGCATTTTTCTTGTTCTCTTCCCTTCCTTGAAGAATAGTATTTAACACGTTATACGAATAAGTGTAAATTAATTTCAAAATATATCATTTCCTTGTAGTCGCGGTCTTTTTGTTGGCAAAAGGGCCTTTTTTGAATCAAATGCAAAATATCGAAAAATTGCAGCAAAGTGCCAGAGGTGTTCTTGCATCATAACGCATACTTGCTTTGTAATACTATCTTGGGTAGTACTCGGCAAAAAGTTTTCTGCTAGTTATTTGAAAGATTGTTTCTGGTTACGATTGTTTCTTTTCTAATAGATGTACTATTCATGACTTTATTGTGATAAATGATAATTGTGTCTTCATAGCTTGTGTAATTATGCTTGCAATTCGGTCAGGTACAAAGGAGTCTTTCAAGTCGGCTGCAGTAGAATCACTAAATAAGTATAAGATTTTGTGCTGTATCTTAACAAATGTATTGTGAACAGAAAGGCAATTCACACGAATAATGCAGACTTTGGCCACCATTGGTCGCTTAACTCATTTCGCAGTTCAGAGCGTACACTCCAAACTGCTCAGTTTTTCAATTTGCTTCTTCGTCTTTCGTTTTAACGAAAGGCATCGGATAATTAATATCAGTTTTGTGATGGTCACTAAATTGATATTCTTTGTTCGTAGTACAAATACTTTCGTAGTTTTCCTCGTGGATTTTCTGTGGTAATATCGATAACACCAATATAATGGTCATTTTGCCGATTAAAATTGGTTATTTACAATGGGTGTGTTTTTGATCCTCATCTTCGTGAGGTAATAACTTCGGCCAGTGACATAGTTCTGGTTAGTGACTGATGTATCAAATTTTTATAATCTAAGGGATAATTACGGAAACTTCTCGTACTGATGTCCGTTGGACGTTGCTAACTTGCAAAACATATCCAGTACTTGATGGTAATTAGTAGATTTCTGTAGTGTTCAAATACATGCTTATCTAAATACAGCAAAAAGTACCAACAAATATATAAAGTTTCAAAGGATTGGCAAATATAGCAAGAGCAAAAGCTAATTATGAACTTTCAAATCTCATTAAAACGGCACATTTAAATTCAACATTCAGTTCTCTTCGTTTCTTCTAGTACCAGTGCCCGTTTAAAGTATTCTAAATAATGAATTAAAAAGTGAATGAGATGCCTACAATAAAGGAAACTATTTTAGCATGAATGGGTGTAACAGGTGGACTTTAATAGGTGGTAAAGCATTTTTTAAAAATATATTAAACTTCTGTACTGACGTCGAATGGTATTTGCACCTTATGAACTTTTTACACTTATAAAAGTGAAATATTTTTGGATTGAAATACGTGAATCTAGCTTCTCCCCTCCCCCGTTAAAAAGATTCAAAATAGGCGCATAAACAATGTTTTTATATTTTGGAGAAAAGGTTCAATGGACATTAGTTTTCCTGAAGCTTTCCTTCACCTGATTAAAAGGCATTACTTTCAAATTATATTTATGAATATTTTTGAGGCTATAATCTCCACTGTTTTTCTGGTACAAATTTCCCTCATGGCAATAAATATCGCTTTCTTCATGAAAATTATCCATTATCACTTCCCATATCCGATAAACTATCCACATATATTTCATCTGCAGCAGGAAACTCAAGCACGTTTGCTATTTTTGTTTCGCAAATTAAAATACTGAAATGCATAGAGTATTTTTCTTGTGCAATGGATACAATTGTAGAATTTTTTTTTATAAAAAAACTTAAGTTATTTATCACAAACTATTTTGGATTGCATTTTGTATAGCATTAAATTTGTTTCTTCAGTTACGATAAATATTTTGATTATGTTGATCTTGGATATCTTTGGATATTTGATTTTGAATTTTGATATTCTTTTCATATTGAATTTTCATTTATACAGAACTTTTTCCTTAATGTTTCAATTTTTGTTTGTTTTTGATCAACACCGTTGGTTTTTTGACCCTCATGTTTGCCGTATGCGGCTTCCCGTAAGGAAGAAAATGGTGTCCTGGGAATACCTTAGCGTTCCCTTTGGCCCACGCTTCGCTGTAGACGGGTGGCAGGAGTGAGCCCGCTCCTGTCATTCGACAATGTCTCTCCGGTATCTCCGGAGAGACATTCCCTGTAGGATTAGTTCTGCAGATAAGGAGTAGCGGGTTTACCAGTTGGATCCTCGCCCTGATGCTGTATAACTATATTCTGGGTGTGCTCTAGGTAAGCGCCGTGCCTAGTGTTTGCCAGATGACTGGCACACTGCCTCCCTTGTGGGACTCCGTGGTGGGTCGAGGCACGCCAGAACGAAGTTTCTTTCGCGCTTATGGATCCAATGCTGATGTGCCCGGGTAAAAACCTCGTATTACTCAACTCAAACATTGACGATATTACTAAACATGCAAGATTTTTGATTTTAACGCTACCTATTAACGAAATGTCACGCAAATCTCATTTTTCCATATAAAAGGCTCTTCACGGAATAGGTAGAGATCAAAAATCTGTTCAAAAGTGGCGTTCTGGTGATTTGTTAATAGAAACTTCATCCTCGCTGCAAACGAAATCTTTTTGTTAGCCAAATCATTACTAGATTCAACTTTAACAGTCGATCCCCACAATTCCTTAAATTCCCGTCAGCGTGTCATTTCTGAAGCTGACTTGATGACCACCCCTGAAGCAAAAATCCTCGATGGATTCTCTGATCAGGGCATAATTCAGGTCAGACGGATTACAATAAAAAAAGATGCCACAATAATTCGAACTAATATAGAAGCCGGATATTTAAACTGCAAAATCCTCTTTTTCAAGTGTCAGAGGTTCGGACATTCACAAACTTCCTGCCATGGACAACTTACTTGCTCTAGATGTGCATGCGTTGGACATGCTTCCACATATTGCATTCTAGAGCCAAAATGTATAAACTGACTCTAAATTATGCCCCAAATGGAAAACAGATCCAAGAATTAAAAAAATAAAAAAATATTTCTTATCCTGGAGCCCGTAAATTAATAGCCCCACAAATATCTCAAACATACGCTCAAGCTGCCAAATCCTCTAATGCAACCACAACAACCCAAACAGATGAAAATATTACAAAAATAGTATGCCCGCCTTTAAAATTGTAACCATTGATATCCGGTACAAAACAAACTAGATGTTCCGGAAATCCTACAATTACCAAATCGTCTTCCTCATCTCTTACCATCCATATCTTCTGTTACTATTGCATCCTCATCAGATTCTCAGCCACCTATTCCTATGTTTACTACTGCTCCCTCCACGCCCAATAGTTTTCTGCATTCTGTTGCATTACCTTCATCCCACCAAACACTTCCCCCTTCTACATGCAATATGTGTACAGTCTTATCCACTGTGCCAAATCCCCTTGTATCTGAACCTAAAACCTGCACATCCAAAAGCATACCACCTACAATTGAATCTTCAGTACCCCAGGCTTCAAAATCTCGTATAAAAAAGCTTCTTCCTAAAAACATTGCAAAACCCAAAATAGAAATAAAGATGGCTCCAAAAAAATCAGCAACGGTAGAATACACAACTGATGACAAAGACCTGATTACATACGACATGGAGGAATATCACTTTGAATCGAATTCTGATTTAGTTGTAGTGGAGGGTATTACATATTACAAGGGTGTTTTAATTCCGACATGACAAGATTTTAAAAAAATTTATCAATAATTTATTAAGCTTTGTGGGATTTCCCCACCAAGCTTAATCTCTTAGAAAATGACTTTAATATAAAAGTTGAGATTTTACTTTGAATAAATTTTTTAGATATTTTTACGATTGTTTGGCGCAGTTTGTGTGTGTGTGTGGGCCAAAGATGGTTCTTGCGCCAAAATCCCAACACTCACAGTATCGGTACTGGCTGACCTTGTTCCAAGGCTGTCCTCTCTTCGCTTCCACCTTCTGGGTCTCCTTTGCCGTATGAGAGTCTGTAATTGATATGCTCCTGCTGGGCCATT
Organism: Trichonephila clavata; assembly: GCA_019973975.1. NCBI lineage: Eukaryota > Metazoa > Arthropoda > Arachnida > Araneae > Nephilidae > Trichonephila > Trichonephila clavata. Next base: position 17,079 of record BMAO01019697.1, on the reverse strand, counting down.
CTTACCTGCTGAGGGACGCTTCTCCTGGCCGCCGTCCTCTAGACGTCGGCTCCGGAGGTCGTATGGGCAATGCCATTCCCGCTGGTTTGGATGGGACCTGTTGAATCTTGACATTCTACCTCCTCTCTGGGATATGGTCCTGGAATTGCTCTTCTTTCCTCCGATTGCATATCGGTCTCTTCCTGAATCACTTTAATGATGGACGAGACGGCACGGACGAGGTCACTTTTAATTTAATTCGAGATTTTGGTGCCTCTGGTCTCTTCCTTCACTGCATCTCTAACCAGTATTCGGGTCTCCGTCTTTTCTCCCATTCTGGGAACAGCGGCTTCCTGAAATTATACGCGTCCGCCCTCGAAGAAACTGTTGATTCTGTCCGCACACGTTTCCCCCTTCTCGCCTCTCCATCGCGTCTATCCCTGGCTACATCTCTACTACCTTCCAAATTTCCTGATCCTCTACAACTATTGTCATCGCTTTTTTGGCTGTACTACTCTAGGCCGCCTATCATCCGACATTTCTGATGGTATTGTTCTAGGCTAATTACTTCCCGAAACTTCAAATTCGACGACACAGTCTTCCGATTATCTTTGATGGTAAATTCTCGCCTGATCCACATTAACAGTTATTCGTTTACCAAACTTCAATATTATCAAATTATCTTTCACACTCAAAACCTTATAGGGGCATTAAGCTTTGGCATAAATTTACCCACCATCTTCTTGCACGTTGAACTCAACGGGTGTGTTTGAACCAACACTAGATCATCAACATTCACATTAATGTCACATCTCCTCTTATAATATTTCACCCATTTTTCATGTTGCTTCCTAGTAATTCTCCTAGCCTCCTCAAACAACCTTTCCATATTTCCACAAACTAAGTCTGATCCGTCAATCACCCCATTTCAGTAATTAGTTACCATCACTAATTTTCTACCTAAAAATAACTCCGCCGGTGTTTTACCCGTTGTTTCATGTAATGCTTTGAGGACAGCAGAACTGAACTCCTTGAGAAATTGGTCCCAGTTGGTATGATTTCTTTCTACAAAACTCGAAATCATTTGTAGAAAAGTACGATTGACTCTCTCCGTTTGATTAGATTGTGGTCTCTATTCCACTGTTTTAACATGTTTTATGTTCAACCTGCGACACACTTGCTCAAAAACTTCGGATATCATTTGGGGGCCATTATCGCCGATTAGCTTTACTGGAAATATAATTTTCAAAAAACACTTTAGCAATTGCCTTAGCCGAAACTTTTCTTAAGGTAACTATTTCGACCTGTTTAGAAAAATTATCCGTTATCACTAAAATTTATAACATTCCGGACTAGTATCAGGGTATGGACCCAATAAATCTAAACATACTATTTCATTCGGAAAATTCGTTATCGGGATTAACCGACCAGCTGGTAGATCGTTCTTATAATTTAACTTCTGGCAGAGGTCACAGGTGGTTACATATTTATATATAAATTTCCTCATAAATGGAAACGAACACGCGTCTTTTAATCTCGGATAGGTTTTTTCCCAAAAAGGCCCGCCATCGGCGAGTCATGGAACACTCGCATATCATTACAGTGTTTTTGTAATAAACGTGTTTAATTCAGAACTTGATACATACTTTGCATAGTATAACAAACCGTTGACCAATTTAAAATAGCGGGACCAATTTCCGCAGATTGACTCATTAATTGAACTATCGTCAGGGTTTTCTAAGTAACGAAATACACTGGTGTGCAAAAATTAAGGACGAGACTGTTTTTTCAATATAACTTTGTACAAAAGCACTCCAAATGAACACGTTTAATACCGTAAGATCCCCAATACGTAAGGACATGAGTAATGTAAGCAACACTTACTAAAAGAGAAATCAGAGGGATAAAAAGAAGCTTTATTGAAAAAGTAGCATGGAGCGCAATGCGACTGAAGGCCGAAACATCCCTGTGATGGGTGTCCAGCAAGAAATATCCGGTCTTTAGTAGGGGATATGATCTCCCCTGACTGCTAGGCAGGTTTCACAGCGTCTGCCCATGCTGAGAATGAGGGTGTCAATGAGTTGTTGAGGCATTGCTGCCCATTCGTCTTGCAGCGCCAATCGAAGCTCTGGAATCGTTACTGGTGGTAAGGTACGAACTGCCAAGCGTCTGCCTAGAAAATCCCATACATGCTCGATGGGATTGAGATCCGGAGATCGTGCCGGCCAATCCATACGTTCAATATCCTCACTATCTAAGAACTGTTCGGCAGCTACTGTGCGATGACATGGTGCATTGTATAAGATTGGTGGTGCATTGGAATAAGATTAAGTTTCTGGTGATTTTGACCAACTGGGTTCAGTTTCAGATTTTTGAAAAAGAACTCTTGAAAATGTATTTGTTTCGTCAACTATCGTATCACTTTCATCCTTTAAATAAATTTCTTGAGTGATAAACAACATGCCACTATTTCAAACTCCAGGGATGGCAACTCTTTGAAGTTAGTTTTCCAGTCATTGGCACTTAATGGATTTTTTGGATAATAAGACAAATAATTTATTTCAGTGTCAGATAAATAGTTGGATACACTGTTAGTCTCTTTCTACCTCAAAATTCAACAACGGTAGCAGAATTGGCGAACAAATGGCAAGATTGAGGGAGTGAAATGTCCTCGTGGGTGAATGGAAATGAGTTTTCTCGTCGTTGTTAAACAGACAGTGATCAGAGGTCAACTGTTCGATCTGTCACCCACAATAATTTGTATCAGCATGCCTTTACAGAGAGCTGTGTCCGTTAAAGTCACCGAGCAAATTAAAAGGAGCTGGCAATTGACTAATAGATTCAAATCCACTTGGGGGGCGGTACATCATTCGGTAGTAATTAAACGGAACAGACTGACTAAAGAATGGATATGAATCGATACAGCCACAGCCTGTAACGGTGTGACGACATTACTGAGATGGGCTGTGAACAGGCATGCATCTCCAGTTAGAGATGTATTGCCATTTACATCCCGTCATACACAATTATAACCATACACTCGTAATGTCATGGTACTCTTCAGGAATATATCCTGAAGAGCAATGCATGCCGGTTGGTACGCGAATATGATGGAGTGAGTGAATATTAACTTCCCACTGTTCAGCTACACGATGGCTTTTATGGACGGTCCGCGTAATTTTGAACCATGGTCATGTGACGCGGATGACACCTGAGCTGACACCCCTCTCCTAACTACCACACCAACGGGAGGACGTTTGGCTCTCGACAAATTTAACGTGCTTTGCTCCCCTACACGGCGGGTCTTCAGTGGTACTGGGATTGAACTCGTGACATGCTAGCCATGATCCGATACCTAGACCACTTGGCACCGCGTCCACTGAATATGATGGAAGAGATCAATTCGAGATCCTCAAGTAGTCCTTAAACCACGGCAGTTCCAGGAAATAAAGGAGGTCACGATTAGAGATCACTCGCCCCTAACCTGCAGCTGGAGGTCGAAGGGCCCAATTGAAAGTCAATTAGAGCATCGTCGCTCTCGGATGCATGACCTACCACCACATCGGATTCTAATCTTGGGTGGAAGTCTTTGACTTTCTTCGGGATCTTAGTGAGGATTAGTCTCTGCTCGCGTTGGCGAGCCTTTCGACTCATTGGTCTTTTGGGGGACTTGTTCTCTGCCCTTCCAGCTATTTTTTCTTGGTCGGAGTTGGGGATTACTTGGTGATTCAGCAATCGCCTTCGGTGTAATTTCAGTTTTAGGGGTTGTTTGAGAATCGGAGCTGTTTAATGAGTCCAGGGTAGTTTGCACTGAGACATCTCTAAATGTTTTTAGCAGCACTAGCATAGCTTTTCCAGAGATCGGCGTGCGTGATAAAACTATCTCTTACCCAGAGGCTCGGCGTGTTATCTTTTATTTTTATAGTTGTAATCTTTTTCTCTTATCCAAGTAGGGCAAAAGCTCTAATATGCCGGATGTTCACCTTTACAACTAACACATTACTCCTGCTTAGTGCAGTCTTCACTGTTGTATCCCGATTCCGGGCAAGTGGGCTGACCCCGACATTTTTGAGTGGCCGTATCGCTGGCACTGAAAACAGGGCTGCGGATTTGATATGTAGGGTCGAACTGGACAGCTAATGTAAGCCATTTTTACGGTCTGTGGAAGTTCAGGAGTTAAAGGTCAGGATGAGGTGCTTTGTGTTCAGCACCTGATCATCCCCCTTACCTTTATAAGTCAGGCTCCAGACTTTTTGTGCTTTCATATTCTCCAGGATTTCCTCGGTCGACACATTCCGAAAATCCGCTAGCGAAATAAATTCGTGAGAAATTTAGATTACTATGAGGAGCAACGGTAATGTCTAAATGAGCTAGCTTATGCAGTTTTATTAGGGCTGTTGCTTGATTCGAAGATGCACTCCGGGGACTTGTTCCTCGAAGAGCCATCTTACGGATAAACTTGACTTCCCCCTATGCTGCCAGAAATGGCTTTCTCAATTAGGAAAGGTGAAACGTTTGTGCAGGTGTCGAGATTTGTAATAAAAAATCTAAACTAGCCAGAAAATTCGATAGAACGGTGCTCCACTGCAGAATTACTGCTGGGTTTCATGAGGATTTTGTGGTGTTCACCCCGGTGCGCTTCCACCTACCACCGAGCCCAACAAGGGGGGGCAACCGGCCGGTCAACTGACGTGCGTCAGCACTGCACTTGCCTCAGAGGTGGCACTGGAGTATGTGGATGTGATGTCACGGGATGTGATCCGCCAGTTCACCTAGGGCACCCCTGACTACAATAAAAACTTGGTTCCGTTTCGGATTTTTCAAAAAGAACTCTTGAAAATTTATTTTTCATTTGTATCAATTTCATCCGTTAAATAAATTTGAGTGATAAACATACCACTATTTCAAACTCTAGGGATGGTAACTCTTTGAAGATAGTTTGCTAGTTATTAGTATTTAAATTGTTCGTCTTATTATCCACAATCTATTATTTCAGTGTCTGATGAATAGTTGGATACACTGTCACTTATATTAAAAAATCACTTCCCTCTGTTTCGCTATCTGATGCATTTATTAATTTAGAAACCTTACTCTCACTTGGATACTTCACACTTTTCATCATAATTAAATTACAATGGCCGCAAAATTTACAAAATACTATCTGGTGTAACTACGGCTCATTATCTGAACTCCATCTATACATGCCAAGATTGACGTAAGGATTTTCAATTGTCCAGATGGGCCATTGTCTCCATAAAAAGGCACCGATGGTTCGTCACCTTACGCTGGGGACATAAAACGTGCGAACTGTCTCGAAGGATGTTTCTGTAGTAGCCCCTCCCTGTCCCATTACCTGAATTACCGCCACCCGTTTGTCCGAACACTCAATAGACAAGATATATTCCCTTTATGGTGAATTATTCTCTCATATTAACGTATTCAATTTGAATAGTGTGTTGGCGCCAAAGAAAGTCACAGAAGCACACCCGGCGGAAGTATAGAAAGATAATTTATGACCTCCAGATGTTTGACAAAATCCCTTGTCTGGAGATTTCAGAAAAGTAGGTAATTATATTTGGAGTTTAAAAGGATAGATTCGGAAAGAGAAAGCACTTATCACATTTCTTAATCTCGCTGGGCTGAAAAATTGGAAGGTAGGTAGGCCACTGGCAAACCCCAAACTATAGACTCCCACAAAAACTTGTGACTTGAAATAATACAGATCTTTTAAATAGCAGCTAATAATTTATTTTTAATTCTTGTAATGATTAGTCTTGGTATGATTTCTGTTCGTATGGCTATGCAATTTTGGTGGCAACAGCAAAGAAAATAATAGTTTGTGCTTACTGAATTAGAGTCTGTAAGAATAAACTAGTTCACGTTAAAAAGGAGTCATCGCGTTGGTCCTAATACAGCTGCTTTTTAAATGCCTTTGGGTATACAATTGGTTCTTGGGTATACTTGTATGCAAACTACAAAATAAATACAGAAACTATGAATGTCTAAAGCTCAATGAACTAATAAACTTTCCAATTTTTTCTATGGATTTGTTTATATTTTTGAATAGATCACTAACCTTTAAATCGAAACATGCTCGGTTGTTTAGTCATAAATATCTCTGATCTAATTTTAAGAAAACAGGAAGCCGAAAGTGTATATATTGAAGTTCAAAGTTCTGTGAAACATTATTCGGGAAGCACTTTAACCACCATCTAGGGCTAGCAAAAACCTTCCGCTCTTTTGCTTTATTGCGTAACGACGTGCCTAGCATCTTTGCAAAATGATTTAAGCACTCTTCCTCTTCGATTTTTACACCAGAACTATAGATTCAATTTTCTGACCAAAATTAAAGCTTTTGAGCAGCAATCACTCAGCATGGAAACTAATCTCATTTGGCAATCACTAATTGACAGTGTCCACATAATTAGTGCAGCATGCATCTCCATGCCTCCAGAAGTTTCATCGGAATTTTTATCACTCATCCGCATGTCCTTCTTGGCATGCGTGAGCAATTCCGCGCTATCGACTCTCGTATCTCCACCAGTAATTAAGCAATTAGGACAGTATTTTGACAATACTTCAAAGTTAAGGTGAAGTCCTCTAAAGACATTGGTGATTACTCCTAATCCTAGGTTAAATGCATGTCCTCGATTTTGTCATGCTGATTTTACAGCTTCTCTAACTTCTTGACATGACATTTCGAGCATTTGTTTTCTTCACCTCTTTGTTTTCACGGATATGTTGTGCATCAATTTGGCAAATGTTTGTCTGGTTTATTTTGAGCATGGTTTATTTTTAGCATGGTTTATTTGAGCATGGTTTATTTTGAGCATGGTTTATTTGAGCATGGTTTATTTGGAGCATGGTTTATTTGGAGCATGGTTTATTTGGAGCATGGTTTATTTGGAGCATGGTTTATTTGGAGCATGGTTTATTTGGAGCATGGTTTATTTGGAGCATGGTTTATTTGGAGCATGGTTTATTTGGAGCATGGTTTATTTGAGCATGGTTTATTCTGAGCATGGTTTATTTCTGAGCATGGTTTATTTCTGAGCATGGTTTATTTGAGCATGGTTTATTCTGAGCATGGTTTATTTCTGAGCATGGTTTATTCTGAGCATGGTTTATTTGAGCATGGTTTATTCTGAGCATGGTTTTTCTCATCTTGGAGCATGGTTTATTTCTGAGCATGGTTTTTCTCATCTTGGAGCATGGTTTATTTCTGAGCATGGTTTTTCTCATCTTGGAGCATGGTTTATTTCTGAGCATGATTTTTCTCATCTTGTAGCATGGTTTATTTCTGAGCATGATTTTTCTCATCTTGTAGCATGGTTTATTTCTGAGCATGATTTTTCTCATCTTGTAGCATGGTTTATTTCTGAGCATGATTTTTCTCATCTTGTAGCATGGTTTATTTCTGAGCATGATTTTTCTCATCTTGTAGCATGGTTTATTTCTGAGCATGATTTTTCTCATCTTGTAGCATGGTTTATTTCTGAGCATGATTTTTCTCATCTTGTAGCATGGTTTATTTCTGAGCATGATTTTTCTCATCTTGTAGCATGGTTTATTTCTGAGCATGATTTTTCTCATCTTGTAGCATGGTTTATTTCTGAGCATGATTTTTCTCATCTTGTAGCATGGTTTATTTCTGAGCATGATTTTTCTCATCTTGTAGCATGGTTTATTTCTGAGCATGATTTTTCTCATCTTGTAGCATGGTTTATTTCTGAGCATGATTTTTCTCATCTTGTAGCATGATTTATTCTCAGCATGATTTTTCTCATCTTGTAGCATGATTTATTCTCAGCATGATTATATAACAAGTCGATATGTTTCATTAGTGTTATATATTCGCATGCAAACGCAATTTCTTAAGGTATCGGAATTATAAAAAATATTTATGTACCTTTTTCTAGGAAATTACTCACCACTAAAGCTTAGTTTTTTGTGCATTAAATAGCATTTATACAGAATTTTCGTAATTTTACAGCATGTTTAAAAATTTTCCGGTACACTTATGCATTTAATAGATTGTTATTTTCTGCGTTACATCTAATTTCCAGCTAAATGTCTGAGAAATATTTCAAATTATTCTTCGTAGAATACATACGAATTATAAACTAAAAATTTCCATTTTATGCATGCATTAGATTAATAGAAAAAAACATGCAATTAGAAAATTTTCAGAAAACAGTTTGCATAAAATTACCTAAAAAAAAAAAACCTGTAATGTAGCCGGTTTTTCTTATTAAAAGTAAAAGATATTAAGTATTTTCTAATTTTCTTCAATCGTCCAGAAAAAGCATAGATTGCTTTAATCTTTCCCTATCGATAGCTTTCGTGGCACTTGCTGAATATTCTTTACGTTAAAATTCAATTTTTTAATCATTTTTAACTTTGATACATTACCATCATTAAAGGAACAAACGGCATCATAAACACAAAGTGAAAGTATTTCCATCCGTACAAATGTTGGTTTTAAGACTCGTGACCGAATGACATTATGAAAACTTTCGGGTTTTATGTTTTCCCATGCAAACATTTTTTAACAGATCAGTATGGGGAAAGATCTCTAAAAATATATAGGGAGCATTGCTTCCACAACAGTGGCCGAAAGACTATTTTTATGTTAAGACTTGTTTGATGCCTAGGCATTTTTATATACAGATGAATCACCGATAGGACAAACCATGTTGAGGATAATCTTTTGTTAATAAATGATGCAGAAGAATGGCCCAGATAACTTGCCGCATGTTCTGAACACTGCTGTGATTTCTCCGAACAGCCGATCCATTGTACGACTAGGTTATCCATTTTATGCTCAGTCGAACTATTTTCTCCAATAAAACTTTTACAGTCTGACAAGATTTGCCCTTTTAGTTGAGTTTTTAATCGGCGTAATCTTGTCCGCTTCCTTTCATGTTCGTGTTTACTGTTCCAATACACCAATTTTTCAGTTGGGTATTAACCTCAACAGATTTTTTTTTATCAAATGTTTTGTTATCTAAATCCCCTAAATATATCGGGTACATTATACAAAGACAATGACCGTTGAAAAATTCTAGAAGCCCCATTTGAATTTTCATGGCTCACTAGATCCAACGCAATTCTTTTCGATCATTTTGATGAAAAGGAAAGTTTTTACAAATGCAATATTTCAAAAGAATATGAACATCTATCACTTTGCCTGTGCCAATGCTTGTCGCAGTAACTGCACCATTCAAAAGTGCACCATTCACCATCAGTACAAGACTCAAACTCATGTGTGTGTGACTCGAGTTCGTTACCTTGACCGCTAGGCAACCGCAGCCACCTATATTTGTTGAAGACAATACAACTCTGCAGTAAAAACTAGTTATATATTATCACTTTTAATAGTAAGCACTGATCGAAACCATTTACTAAAGATGAATTTATTAGTAAATGCTTAATTATAAAATGGAAGAATTTTCGTATTTACCCTAATCTAAGCCGCACTTTTTTCCAATGTAGATGCTACTGAAAATAGGGCGCAGCTTAGAATCAAAGGGGAAATTTGTTGGATGTGGTATTTAGAGCAATTATGGGGCATGCAATTATAATACTTATAAAAGTTTATAATACTTATAAAATAAATAATTATTCCTTTCTTATTAGTTCATTTTAAATTTGTTTTAATTTCGTAAAATTTGATATCGACATACTCTCTTGCATTATTAATTTTTCACAATTCTTTGAGTATTTGAATCATGGTGGCTTAGATTCGAAAAAAAATTTAAAGTAAGTTTAAGTTGAAATTCTGTTACCAGCAGAGGTGATGAAATAGTCCAGAATCATAGTCTATTTATGTATTATGCATAATACATATTTTTGATGCATTTAAAGGAGTTTTGAAACGAAGTGTTCCTTGGAGGAAAAAGTTGGTTTTTCTTGCAACTGATAGCGTAACTACCGTGATCAATATTACTAAATAAGCAGCGAGTTTAAAAGAAACAAGAAAATAGCATAGCAACAATTTTAAAAATTTGCATTGTATTATTTCATAGCAAGTACTGTTCGTAGTCATGAACTATGATATAGTCGACATGTTTTAAAATCGGTAAAATTGTAAACTATATTAGAGCATGTATATTTTAGCATCGTCGATTTGCTTCATTTCTGGAAGATGTAGAATGTGAATTTATCGGTGAATCATATTATACAAAAGTTCAAAGGATTTCGAGTCATGAAGTGTTAAAACGATTTTTAATTTTCTGGATGAAAATCATTATTTTCTTGGAAACAAAGAATAAAATTATGAATGTGTTGAATTAAAAGATGAGGAAATATGAAAGAAGAAAAATATTCCTAATTAAAAGATGAAACATTATCAACTGAGAACCTGGTTTCTCAGCTGATCTTACAAGTCAACTTAACTTAAGCTTCAAAGCAAAAATCATTTTTTGCCATGCTATTTGATATTAACGCTTTCAAGCAAATTATTACAAACAGAAAGAACATCTCACTTTGAAAGCTTTCAAAATCCATTGCTTAAATCACACTTAAATTAAAATGTACAGAATATTCTCGCCAAATTAAATTATTACAGATGGAATTCGATCAAATATTTTTTACATTTTAAGAATTTTGAATTACATTTTTTAACTTCACCTCTATCGATCGATATTGAAATTTTTGAAAACTTACAACTGGAATTAATTGAAATCTATTGTGATTCTTTGCTGAAGCAAAAATGTTTAAAAGTTGAAACTCTAGATTTTTATACATATTAATCTGTAGATTGGTTTCTTAAAATGTTATAGCCATTCATAATACGCGTAATAAATGATGTTTTGAAGCATTTATTTATGCGATAAACTTTTTCTTTATTGGAAAATAACAAATTCTGAAAGGTCAAGATTAAAAATAATTTGCAATTTTTTAAAAATTGCATCAGCTCAATATGTTTAACCAAGTTTTGATGACTTGCGTTGAGAGAAAGCAAACGATGTCAAATGTCTTCTAAAAGGAATATTAAATTGTATTTCATACCATAATTTTTATTATTTTTAGGAAACAATACAAAACATGTATAGCTTTAAAAATAAAAGGAAATATTAAACTATTATATAATACATTGAGTTTTATAAATAAGAATATAACCATTCTAATTTCCTGCTTAATTTTTTGAACATTGAAAAGGCCCTCAACTTACTATAAAATAGTTCATTTGGTCCGTGATATCAAATGGGTTGGGCATGCCTGGTATAAATTATCTTATCTACAGTTGTTGTAGAATTATAACACGTTCTTGTGTGCATTCAAGGTGTGGGGAATTGAAGATGACTAACGTCCACGGATCTGGTTTAATTCGGACTAGACTTGAATCATAGACTATGGTAAGGAAACTGAAAAGCGTTAACAAATTTTCATAAACTAACAGCAAGCGCTTCAGACATTAAACCAAGAATTTTGCTGTTTTCTGCGAAAAATGTCTTTATAAGTGGTTTATAAACTTTAATGTGCGGTTGACGTATATCTGCAAATAACGTATATTCCCTGTCATCCATTGATAATAATTGAAAAATTGCAAGATTGGAAACAGAGTTCCCATTTTTTAAGTTTTGAATATTTACAAAGAATTTTTTGAAATTCAGGCAATGGGCTCCTCACTATATATACTCTTCAATGCATTAGTGAAGATGACTATTTTGACACAAAATTACTTCGACTTGAATATATTATTTTTTGGAATCATTGACGTATAAGTATTAATGCACTTATTAATTTGTAAGGAATTTTTACATGCAATTGTATTCCTTATGTTTCAAATATTAAACGGTAAAAGATAAAAAAAAAAACTTGAAATTTATAATTTTTCATAAACAATTTATATTTTCGACTAGTAAAATTCTTTAACAAATGTCAATTTCAAATGGATGCTGTCTTCTATGGCAAAGGTGTATATAACAAAATAAAGATCGTTAAATATTGTAAAGGCATGGATCACTGGTGTGGGAAAAATTCCATTGCACGATCAGAGTAGAAGACAGGGGTGGCCAACCCTCGGCACGCGTGCCACATTGTGGAACGCGGGAGTCGTAGCTGTGGCACGCGAAGTCGTATTGAAAAATTATTAAAATGTTTGAAAATATTACTTAATTGAATTAAAATGGAAAATTTTCATGAAAATAAGAAACGGAAATTGTCGGGGTAATATTTTAAAGGCGCTAAGTAAGATTTTATTTTCTTCAGAATAGCTCCAAAAATGAGATCATGCTCCAAAACTTACAATTCCGCCGCATTGTAACGTTCCGAGAAAAATGAGTTACGTGGGATTAAAAAAAATTCAAGGAACCTTTGAAATGTCCCTTGCATCGCTACTTCTGGAATTTGCATGACACTACGAAATGTTCATGAATATTAAGTTCTGCGTTTAGAAGCGTATAAGTAAAGTGTCGAATCTGCGTGTTTGAGGTCTGCGATAAGACTGAATTTAGAACAGTTCACTAACACAAGAACTGACAAATAGAGATTTTTCTGGAGGTCTAGAGCTTTTTTTAACAAGTGCATTTTTATATTAGAGTAAATAATCTTTGGTAACATTTATTTGTGTTTATATTTCAACCGCGATTTATCTTCGTGATCGTCAATCTGTCCCTACTTGTTCCTAGAATGCTCTGCAATTTTACAGTTCGTGGGAGCCGCAGACAATTTTTCACTTATGCAAACTTGCAAAAAATGGCGTCAGAAATTCATCAAAGTTGCCATTGATGTCTATAGTCTTTCAAATTCCTTGTTCTCTTAAGGTTAATTACTCTTTAGAATTTAACACACTGTGTGTTTAAATATTTCCATGTTCGCATCAGCTTTTGCTAAGACAGGTAGTGGGGGAACGTGCAGGTGCTGAACGAGTTCTTACTTCTGTACTCGGTACCAGCGTTGAACAAGATACTAGTAATGAACAAAGTGCAACAATATTTCCAATATTTTGAAACGCAAGTTCCAGAAATATCCCCACATCAATGAAACATTTGTTCATTGTCGTTCTGTCCTGGATAGTATGAGACAAATAGTCTTCTGCTAGTTATTTTAAAGATGGCTTCTCTGATTAGGATTGTTTCTTTTCCGATAGATTACAGATGTATCTACCACTTTTCAGTGAATAAGTCCCAGGTCTATAAAATCGTAATTAGAAGAGTGGCTAATGATAATTGTATTTGTTGAATAGCTTTAGTATAGATTCTTTAACGTCAGTTAGAGATACAGGCAAGTCGTAAGTTCGCTGTAGTAACACTAAAAAGAATTGCTCAGGATTGTGGGCTACATCTTAACACGAACTTATTGTAAAGGGAGAGGCTATTTTGCAAAAATAACGCAGATATTATCTTTGAATCATTAGTCATGTACTCGTCTCTCGGTCAAAAGCTTCATCACCGAATTTCCAGTTTTTTAATGTTGAGCTTGAATCTTGTTTTCAAGAGACATTGATACTTCCTGTGAATCGCGTGCTGGTCACTAAACTGTCATCCTTGTGTATAAATTTCTTTCTAGCAGTAATTTTTTTTTGTATTTTCCTTGCGGTTTCTTTGTTTATAAAAAATATTTATGGATTACTGAAATATATTGGGCTTTTTGTTTATATAAAAGGCTCTTTGCATCTGCTGCATATTCTGTTCTCTGCTTCAAGAGGTCCCCTCAGGGGGCTCACCTTCTTTAGGTGAGTACGGGTTTCACAATCCCGAGGTACCCTAGTGATCTTTTCCTTTAACCAAGGGGTTTACTGTCTTTGGTAAACACGGGATTCACAGCCCCGGGGTACCCTAGTGATCTTTCTCTATTTTCGACCCTCTTTCTTGTCATATAATTCTTTCATTCATTTCCCGTCTAGACTACAGACCAATTTTTTTCGAAATGTACAAGTATTCATTTATTCTATTAGATATATCCATATTCGTTATTAATAACATATTTTTGTATTCATTTTGATTGAGTTTAATTAGTTTAATTTAACTTTTAATTTGTTCGACTTTTGATTTCAATAATCGTATTATTACTTATTTTTTGACTAACACTGTTGGTTATCCGACCCGCACGTTTGCCGTGTGCGGCGTCCCGTAAGGAGGAAAATGGTGTCCTGGGGATACCTTTTGCGTTCCCTTTGGCCCACGCTTCGCTGTAGACGGGTGGCAGGAGTGAGCCCGCTCCTGTCAATCAACTGGTGATGAGTCTCTTCGGAGACATTGCTGTAGGGTTAGTGCTGCAGATAAGGGGTGGCGGGTTTACCCGTTGGATCCTCGCCCTGATGCTGTAGCACTATATTCTGGGTGTACTCCAGGTAAGCGCCGTGCCTGGTGTTTGCCAGTTGACCGGCACACTGCCTCCCTTGTTGGACTCCGTGGTGGGTGGAGGCACACCAGGATGAATTTCCGTTTTCTTTTATGGATCCAATGCTGATGTGCCCGGGTAAAGGCCTTGTTTTACCCACCCTAACCATTGATCAGATTTCTGTCAATACGAGATTTTTATTAATTTCTATACCGAACAACGGAATGTCGACTAAATCACCTTTCGCTATTCAGAAAGCTCTTGTAGGAATAGGTGGTGAACCTAAATCTATTAAAAGACTGCGATCCGGTGATCTATTAATTGAAACACTCTCTGCCGTACAAACCAAATCTTTTCTTCTCGCAAAAACTTTTCTAGATTTACCCGTATCAATAAGTCCTCATAAATCTCTGAACACTTGCAGAGGTGTCATATCTGAAACTGACCTATTGAACACCCCCGATTCGGAAATCCTCGATGGATTCTCCAATCAGGGTGTAATTCAGGTCAGGAGAATCACAATTAAAAAAGATGCTGCAATAATTCCTACGAAACATATAATTTTAACATTCAATAGCCCGAAACTTCCTTCCACAATAAAAGCTGGTTACCTAAACTGTAAAATCCGTCCTTGTGTACCGAATCCTCTGCGCTGTTTCAAGTGTCAGAGGTTCGGACATTCACAAACTTCCTGCCGTGGCCAACTAACGTGCTCTAGGTGTGCATCTGTAGGGCATTCCTCTACAGATTGCTCTCTAGAGCCTAAATGTATTAATTGCTCTCAACCCCATACAGCTGATTCCAAATTCTGCCCTAAGTGGAAAATCGAAAAACAAATTCAGGAAATCAAAACAAATAACATATCTTACCCAGAAGCCCGAAAATTAATAGCCCCACAACCATCTCAAACTTACGCTCAGGCTGCTAAACCATTAACGGTAAGCAGTTCCTCACAAACAGATGAAAATATTACTAAAATAATTTGTCCACCATTGAAATTGCTACAACCAATAAAATCCGTTCCGAAACCAAATGTATCTTCCTCAGTCCCTGCAGTTACCAAATAATCTTCCTCAACTCAGGCACAACTCCTACCACCCACATCTTTTGCTACTATTACATCCTCATCAAATTCTCAGCCACCTATTCCTACGTTTAATACTGCTCCCTCCACGTCCAATAGTCTTCTGCATTCTGTTGCATTACCTTCATCCCAACAAACACTTCCCCCTTCTACATCCAATATGTTTACAGCCTTGTCCACTGTGACAAATCCCCTTGTATCTGAATCTCAAACCTGCACATCCAATAGCTTACCAACTACATCTTCTGTATCCCAGGCTTCAAAATCTCGTACAAAAAAGCGTCCTCCTAAAAACAGTGCAAAACCTAAAATAGAAATAAAGATGGTTCCACATAAACCAAAAAAATCAGCACCAGTAGAATACACAACTGATGACGAAGACATGATTACCTATGACGTGGAGGAAGATGAGTTTGAATCGAATTCTGATTTTGTTGTAGTAGGAGGGAATACATATTACAAGGGAGTTTTAATTCCGACATGACAAGATTAAAAAAGTAATTTTTATCAATAATTTTTAAAACTTGGTGGGAATTTCCCTACCAATATTTATTTCTGTTTGAATTTTTAGAAAATGACTTTTATACAAAACGAGAGATTTAAATTTTAACAAACTTTTACCTTTCCGAATCAAATTTTTTAGATATTTTTAAGATTGTTTGGCGCAGTTTGGCCAAAGATGGCTCTTGCGCCATAAAACCCAACACTCACTCACTCACTGCTTCAAGAGGTTATAACTTTGGCCAATATAAATAGTTCTGGTTGGTCGCTAGGATAGTTGTTACTTGTCAAATCTTTCTACACAGGGTGAATTGCACTAAATTTTCATACAGCTGTAAATTGGACATTTCTAAACTAGCATACAAAT
The DNA here is from genome assembly GCA_019973975.1 of Trichonephila clavata. NCBI lineage: Eukaryota > Metazoa > Arthropoda > Arachnida > Araneae > Nephilidae > Trichonephila > Trichonephila clavata. Next base: position 859 of record BMAO01019697.1, on the reverse strand, counting down.
CCAAAGCTGGATAACATTTAATGGATTACTTCTGAACATTTCTTGGGTATTGAACTGCATGTTTCTCTAAGTAGGCAAATCCTTTTTCTTTCTTTTCGTTTGTTGTTAGATTGCTTGTTGTTGACGACAGACTTTTTATGGTAATTAGGTGCGCCTGTAAACAAATGTACCGGAAAATGTAACGCTAGCGCAGTGGTTTCGTATGTATTTTAGATAATGTCATTCTCTTAATTTGTGTTACCTTTTGTTCTTGAAAGTAATCATGTATTCGATAAAACATTAAAACACTAAGTGAAACGCAACAAGTATAGTTTCCCTGAAGTGAGCTGGCTGCATAGTGATAATTTATTTTCGTAAGAAGAGGGCAATTCTACATCTTCTAAACCTGCAGCAACTTGTTTCAGAAGTATATATAATAACGTTCGCATAAATACAAACGGTTTTGCATTTTTCTTGTTCCCTTCCCATTCTTGAAGATTAAAAATGAATGTTTAACACATTCTACGAATAAGTGATTTCAAAATGTCGGCTATTTCTAGACGCGGTCTTTTTGTTGGACAAAACGCCACTTTCTGAAGCAATGCTGATATTTTTCCAATCATTTGCATTTAAACTGCCAGAGGTGTTCTTGTATCAATAACACATAATTGTTTTGAAATGCTATCTTGGATAGTATTCGGCAAATAGGCTTCTGCTACTTATTTTAAAGAGGGTTTCTGGTTAGGATTGTTTTTATCTGATATATAGCAGTTGCATCAATGACTTTATTAAGATGAATCATAATTGGTCTTCATTGAGTAGCTTGGGTAAATATACTTGGACATCAATCAGGGACACGGGAAAGTCTCAAGTAGGATGC
>BMAO01019696.1:0-35583 GCA_019973975.1 Trichonephila clavata | reverse complement strand
AAAACTTTCCACCGGATTCCGTGACAACACATCTGCTACAACATTTTGAGCACATGGCCTATGTTCCCATTCAACATTAAATTCTGCTAGCTTGAGTGTCCATCGAATCATGTGGCTTGATAAATTTTTATCATTAGTGAGTTTTGTTAATGCTGCATGATCCGTGATTACTCTTACTAGTAACGAACCAAAGTAGGGGCGAAACTTGTTTAAAGCCCAAATCACTGCTAAACATTCGTGCTCAGTTACTGTGTAATTGTGCTCCGCCCTATTAAGTGTGCGGGACGCATATGCTATGGATCTCTGACTTTGAGTAAGCACCGCTCCAATCCCAATAGAACTCGCGTCTCTAAAAAGCTCAAATTAAACATTGAAATCCGGTAATTTTAGTACAGGTCCTTTCCGTAATTGTACGTTTGATCGATTCAAAAGCAACTTGCGCCTCTTCCGACCAATTAAATTTCCTATCCTTCTTTTTTAATTCATACAGTAGCTCGCAGATATCTGCGTACCCCTTAACAAATTTTGATACCATTGGACCATTCCGAGAAATTTTGATACTTCTCGCGTATTCTTTGGTGCTTTCATTTCGAGTATTGCCTTAACTTTAGATTCATCCGTGGCTATGCATCTTTACTAATCACTAGGCCTAAGTATTTTAGTTTCTCACATCCAAACTTACACTTATCTTTGTACAACGTCAACCCCGCTTTTTACAATAACCTAAATACTTCCTTTAAATGTTCCAAGTGATGTGCAAATGATGGAGACGCGATTATTACGTCGTCCATGTACACTTGGACACACTTCCCTAACACTGGTTGCAACATGTCTATGGCCTTCTGAAAATTTGGCGCTGCCCCGATAGGCCGAATGGCATGCGCTTAAACGCATAAGTGCAGTTTTTCGTCACAAAAGCAGTTTGGACTACATCCCTGGGGTTTACTGCCAAATGAAAATAGCCGGAGCGTAGATCCAAAGTACTCATTATTTTCGTGTGAGGAATATTAGTAATTAAATCCTCAATGAGTAGCAAGGATATCTCGGTACCTAGTTACCGCATTAAGTTTGCGATAATCCACCGCAAATCTATACGCCTCAGGATTGTCCGGGGGTAATCCGTTCTTCTTACGACACAATACTACAGGAGATGCGTAAGCAGATTGAATTTGTACGATGGTGCCTTCTCGTAACATTTTGTCGATATGGTACTCAATGATACTTGCTTAACCCTGTCATATTTATACGGTCTGGATACTACCGGAGTGCTTTCACCCGTATGGATTTCATGATATAATACACGAGTAAGTCCGGTGTCTCCGAGAACAGCCCTTTAAAAACTATTAACTAACGATTTTAATTCTCTCTTTTGACTTTCATCTAGTTTTGTATTTGAAAGATCAATTTCTACATTCTCCTCAACGATTTTTATTTCTTCTATTTGCGAATTCGGAATCGCTAATGACTTTTCCTCGAAATTCCTGGTAATCTTCGAGTTTCGTATAAAATCGATACCTAAAATGCATGGATATTCGAGATCCGCTAATATATGAAAATCCCACTTTTTCGCGAATTCTCTAATTCGTATTTCTAATTCTATCGTCCCTACATTTTTGCAACAGGCGCCTTGAGCCGTTTTAACTTTTGTGTTTGATTTTTTAACTGGCTTATAAGAAAAATATGCCCCATACGTTTCTTCAGAGATGAACGCTCTCTCGGCCCCAGTATCCATAATGCCTTAGTAAAGATATCATTGACTAAAATGGGCACGTACGGAAGTTCTACAGGGACATCCGTAAAGCAGAAACCTTTATAGGAGGTTTCTCATCAACCTGCGATCGATCTTGATTTCGAATTCTTAAAAAGTTTAATTTTTATGACTACCCCAATTCCAATGATTATTCGACCCCCGTTCAAAATTATCACTCGGACCCCTACTTCTAAACTGATTTCATCCACCATGATTCTCGAACCCGCGATCATTCCTATGAATACGGTTTCTGTTCTCGAACCTTGATTATCATGGTTCCTCTGGGATCTCGTCCATAAGAAGTTCTATAACCCTGTCTCCTATCATTTTGACGTTCGACTACCCCAGTATCTCTCCAATTTCTACTTGTACGACCTTCGGTAGACCTCATACTCACATCCCAAACTCGTCTTTCACTATTATTATTACTCGAACCCGGATTGTCTCTACTCAAATATCTGTCCTCGTACTTCGTTATCATCTGAAGTAACTGCAATTGAGTAGTTGGATTTCTAATATCTATGTATTCCATCAATTGTGGTTCCAAACGGGCAATAATATGCACGATTAAATTATTTTCCGACATATTTAGTCCCAACCTTTTGTGTATTTTGAGCAGGTCATAAATAAAATCCGAAGGAGCCTGACCGTGACCCTGATACGATGAATAGAACCTGACTTCCAATTCAGTCTTATTCCTAACCACTGGGAAATTTGCTATCAAAGCCTCTTTTAATTGCGCGAAATCCGTAGCATTCCCTTTCACTATCGAAGGCCCGAAGACATCATACCAGTCCAACGCACATCCTCTGAGACGCCCTTTAAGATAAGAACATGCCAAATTATTAGGTACCTCGTAAAACTTAACATTACTGTCAATATATTCAAGGAATTCTTCAATATTCTGAACTCCAGAAAAGTAAATATCAGGCAAGAGCCTAAAATTGGATCCGAATCCCATCTCGGGGTTAAGGGAGATATGTCCTGAGGACAAACCCGTTGGGTGCCATTGTCGTGACTCGGTTCTATTTCGGACCCCGCTCACACCACCCGGCGCGTCTCTAAGTGTGGGAGGAAACATATCATCACCAACAAAAGCCATAGTAACAATTATTTATTCAGGACTGACAAACACAATAAAAATCACAAGTTTAGTTATAAGTGGAAACCTAGGAGTGATTCCCAAATACCTCGATTAATCCTAATACTCAATTCTAATATTCAAATCTAATATTCAATTCTAATATTCAAGTCTAAGTAATCTCAGCTATCAGAATGGACAAGGAGACAAATACTTGCTAACCTCAGGTCGTTACTGAATCTATTTCCTTTAATGATTAATCTAACACTTTACTTTTAAAAATTATCTCTATCAAATGCGCGCTAAGTCGTGAAGTAATTCTCCGGCGATACTTACATGCAGCTTGGCAACTCCTTCTCTCTACATTTACGAAATCTATATATATATATATATAGACTTTATATAGTCGAACTAATTAACATATCACTATCTCGTGTTTTTCCCGAAGAGGCTGTGAAATAGTAAAAATGCTGGCCCCAAAGTTTCCCAAGAGGATTAGTATTGAATTCACGCGGATAGCCCCGTCACAGATTATAATCGAAGATATTTATATCCTACTTTAGTTACCACACACCTATTGAATCTTTTGGAAAACGATGATGCAGAAAATTAAATAAAAATATTTTCATACAATAAATGGAGTTCGAATTTTATTTGATTAAAGTTATCTCAGCAGTTTAATATAATTATAACTATTTCTGCATTTACGGCCAACGTCACCAAAGAAAATTCACTTCTATCGCGTGGCTTTCTACGTTCCTTTTTTTTGTTACGTTTTCTTTTAAAACCTAAAGTATTACTCTCATAGAGACAAAACTCAGACCTTGAATCTAATACAATTCTAGGAAAATAAAAAAAATTCATCACTGTTATTATTATTGAAATTGCAAAAAGGAAGGCACTATTCACTCTTTATCGAGGGAGCAGAAAATATTTGCTGATCATCTGTTTGACCTTCGAACTTATGGCATCCTCCCCTTCTTATGTGTTTCATCTTCCTTTTACCAAGTTGTAAATAACCTATTTCTGTTAAGCTTTTTTTTTCATGTAAAAGAGTATTAAGATATTTGGAAAACTATAGAGGGCATATTTTAAAGGATTATTCGGGCAAGATTTATATATTTGAGTTTTCTCAAACATATATAACACAATGAGAAATGTTTTACAAAATTCTTTTTAGAACTGAAACTTAAGAAAATAGTCTCCTCACAAATCAGATATTATATCAAGAATAATATTTGGAAAAAATTAACTCGTTGCCAAGAGTAGGTACTTCAGCCAGTCATAAATGCGGAATATGTACATATAACAGTAAAAATAACGCATATAATTACAGTATAAAAAACTTAACTCTTTTTAGCCGCGTTTAAAGCAAAATGCAAGATACAAACATTTGCATAATATCCACAAATATAATGTAATTAAATGATGCACCTATTATCAAACTATTCAAAATACATTTAAAAAAAGTCATTTTTATATTAAGTTAGTTCTAGCAGTTATAGTCAGTAGAAGACTTAGAATACTGTCCGCCAAACTTGAATATTGTGGTATACAGTTACTGACTGCTAATCTTGCACTGGATTCTAAGTGGTCGTCTGTGAGACGGGAACGATATGTACTCTTATTTATATTCATCGTTGAAAATGTAGATTCACACACGTAGGTAGAGACAAAAAACGATGTTAAAGGAAATGCAACTTTTTTAAAATTAGGATACTTTGCTTCGTCCATTAGATTCCAAAAGTTAATCTGAGGCTCTGAGCTATGTGCTTTTAAAATTGTCATTTTGAAGGAGAAGAACCTCGTTTTCATTAAGAGATAAAGAGAATTCATAATTTATATTTTTAGTTATATGTGTGTGTGTCTTCCACATGAACATTGCTAAATGGGTAACACATGAAGGTAACAATTGGTTCTAGTCTAGTTAGTTATTGAAAACGTTTCTTAAATTCTGAGCAATGTTTTAGTATTTCAACATATTTCTCTTTATTTAATGTACCCCCGATTTTAGACAACTCGTCAGAAATATTTTTGAAATTTTTTACTTCATTCTCCATCAGCTGGGAAGATAATAGCTTTAACTTGTTTTTGAAAGTATATTAACATATCCAATAAGTTCTACTATTGTTTGATTTTTCCTTGGAATTGTAAGTTCAATTCATTAAGATGGCTTGTGTTATATCAACAAAAGCTAAATCTATCAACCAAACTTTATCATTAAGTTCGATATACGTTTCATCTTTGATTTCAAAAAATCTTTTACCTCTTGTAGTAAGTCCCTGAATCTTTGTAAAAAATACTCCGACTTAACCAACGGACATCAGCTCGATATAATTATCCCCGTAATCATATTTGTTTTCTTCTAGTTATGATCGAAACATTCTTCTCTGAAGACTTCTTCCTCGAATTGAGTTCACAATTTTCATGCAGATTCCCATAACATGACGCACATTTAGAATTTTGCAACACTTAGTGAATAATGCAATGATAAGAAAGGAAATGCGGAAAGTCATCGTCTCTCATACACATAGCCAAAAATCCATTGACTGTTTCGATCATTGATGATACCCCATCAGTTGTCATCGATACAACTTTATAAATTGGAATATTTTCTTTTCTATGTATTTTTTTAATGTGCAGTACATCTTCACCTCATGTTTTCTTCTTAAGGGGTAATATTGCCAATAATTCTTTTTTCTCATGTCCTGAAAAACCATTCTTAAAAATACAAAGTTGAGAAATATTAACCACGTCCTTAGATTCGTCGAACTGCAAAGAAAAGCAAATGCAGTTTGTAGTATCAGCGGTCAGCTGATCAGCCAGACCAGAATTCATGATTTCTATGCGGATTGTGACAGTTCTATGCGAAAGTTAAATGTCTTTAATTGCTGAAATAATTTCATTTTTATTCTTGAATGAATGAAATAATGAATCACTGGCTTCCAGAAACCTCCCCCCCCCCTTTTTTTTATCAATTCTCCATCTGCGAAAGAGAGGTTTCTTGTGTTTTCCCAACACATGACTCATACGAAGAGATGCAGAAAAGATTCTAAATCCGGAGAGGGGTGACACGAATACGTGGCAAGCTGTTATCGTACATTCAAAGTTTATTTTCGGTTCGAGTGTTCAACTCTGTTTACTTGCTCTGAAAGCAGTAAACTTATTATTATTATTTTTTTTTTGGTATTTAAGTTTATATTCTTACAAGGACTTGGTAAGCATAATTTCGTTTTTTTTTTTTTTTTTTTTTTTTACTTAAGCAATTAGACTCAAGGTGAGTCTGGCAAAGATTGAGGAATCCAATGTCAAAAATCATTTAACTATACAGATGGCAGAAAATATGGATACCGGGAATGGGAATATGAAATACTTCCGCACTCCTACGTCTGAAAAGGAACTCTTATTACGAGCCGGGCAAAGGAAAATAACAGAAATAAATATATTTTTAGAAAATAAACAAAAATCGCGTCAGCCATCCCCAAAACTAACCCGCAACTACTTTATACGGAGATAAAAAGTAAAATTCAAAGATATGATCAAATTTCTAATATGTCGTTTACTAGAAATGGAAAATTACGTTTTGCTACTTCGGATCCAGTTTGTGCAGTACAAATTTTATATTTGGAGCAAAAATATTGAATGTTTCGATTAATACAAGTGTCATATGGGAGGGTATTACATCCCGTTTCCTATTATACGAAATCCCTACTAATGTATCCTTGGAAGAATTATCTGCGGAATTGCAAAGTAGCAATAATTTTGAAATTGTAGAAATACGCAGATTTATAAAATCAGGGACAAGTCCTGAAATATCTCCTGTTCTGAATACCATTTTTGGAACGGTATTACCAGAAAATGTTAAACTCTGGTTCATTAATCATAAAATTCAATTATTTATTGACAGACCTAGGCAATGTACTAACTGTTTCAGTTTTTGGCATCCATCTAGTTTTTGTCAGAGTCTAGCTATATGTTGTAATTGTGGTTCTTCTCATCAAGGAACGTGCACAGTAAATGCGAGCTGCACTAACTGTAAGGGCAATCATCCGGCAAATTCTTCTCTTTGTCCTTTGTTCATTAGAGAAAAACAAATTATATATATATATATATATAATTGAAGTGTAGGCACCATTTAACACTAAGTGAGTCGCGACGACGTTTTCGTGAATCTACTTCCGAAAATTTTGCGAAAGTTCTTAAAAAAACACACACAAGAAAATATTAACATTCAGGAAATCATAGATCTAAAATTTGATAAAATGATGACTGCTTTCCAAACATTATTAGAAAAACAAACGGCATTCCCGATGGAAACTTTAAAAAAATCAATGGAAACTGTACTTTCTCATGTATGTAGCATAATAGATTCGACGACGCATTGCTCTCCCCCTGGAAGAAAGAAAAGAGCTTCAGTCACATTAAATACCCCCACGGGTCCAGTTCCAGGCGGTTCTGGCAAAAGTGGAATATATATATATATATATATATATATACTCAACACTCTCTCTGAAATCGGATTAAAAAAATTCTCTATATATCCGTTCTAATTTTCTGTACATATTTCTCACTCCAGTACTTTAATAAATTATTTTTTATTTGTTCCGCAAAGGGGAGGAATCTTTTTGATATTTCGGTGAAATATTCCTTTTTCCCCTTTCTAAATTTATGCATTTTTTACAATGGAACTGTAGAAGCCTAAAAAAGAAAACCATTTGGTTAAACATCCCTCCCTTTTCGCAAGCAGATATTTTAATTTTCCAAGAAATCTTTTTATCAAATGAAGACAGTTTTAATATTCCAGGGGAAAAGATATTCAGAAATGACAGACAAAATAGACCTGGAGGTGGGGTTTAATAATAGCCGTTCCTCTGAATGTTTCTGCCCAACAAATTCCTATTCAGTCAGCACAAATAGAAGATTTGGAATCACTTGTAGTTAAAATAAATATTAAAGACATTTCTTTTTTATGTTATAAACATCTATGCACCACGTGGACTTAATATTACTATAATCAAATCCTTTCTCGAATCTTTAACAGATCCTTTCTTCATTTTTGGCAATTTTAACCTGCATCATCCGATGTGGGGATCAGATCACAGTTCCAGATACAGTAATATTTTCGTTGATTGGTTGACTGAATCAAATTCAATACTTCTTAATACAACAGTTCCTACTTATAGAAATTCAGTGGGTAAATCCTCTTTAATCGATCTTACAATTTGCTCCTCAAACCTCTCTGGGTATATACTAATTGTTATGTTTCAGCTGGTTTTTTGATAGTGATCATAGTCCAGTAATAACAGAATTTTTTCTCTACGAAAGCCGAGTAAAAGATTTGTAACAAAAACTGGCAAATTGTGAAAGAAGAAGTGGATCAAATCCGTGATTTCCAAGGCTTCTATATAATAGCTACTGACGCTTCTAAAACTAAACAAATTACATCAATTTCAGCTATTACGGAAAATTCCTCTTTTGCCTACAGTATCAATCCCACAATAATTCTATTTTCACAGCTGAAGATCTGCCTATCTGCCAAGCTTTAGATGATCTGTCAGTTACAAACAAGAATCTGTTAATTTTATCTGATAGTCTCTCTGCTCTTCAGAATTATTCGATCAAATCTCATAGTGCCGCCCATCCGGTATAGTAGTCAGTGAAGCTGACTGGGTTTGAATCCCGGAGAAGGCATGGATGTTTGTGTTGTAATCCTTTCTCTCTTCTGTCTGTGTTGTATGCCCCAGTGTTATACATTGCGTGGTGCACGGGGTTTATAAATGTTAAAAAAATAATAAAAAATCTCATAGTGTCATCCATAAATTAGCTAGCAAGATATACATTTTATCGCATTATAATGATCAGATGATTCTACTTTGGACTCCGGGACATTTTTTTTTTCAAATATACTGTGGAATGAACAGGCGGATAATCTCGCAAGATCTGTCACAGAGTCTAATGTTTACATCGACTGGATCGCCTCAGAAAGCATCAGAAAAAAATATATCAAGAGAGTTTTAAAAAAGCAAATGATAACTTCTGTTCAAGCAAATATTTGGAAAACTTGGGCAATATTCCAAACATAGGCTCTATCTCTAAATGGACAAGCAATAGAAGAGAAGAAATCCTATGCACTCGAATCTTCAGTAAAATGATTATCACTCCTGGACTTCTACGTAAATTTCATTTATCAGACAACGCAAACTGCAGAATCTGTAATTGCTTAAATGATTTGTGTGGACCGCATCTTATTAAACTGCAATAGATATATTCATCCACGAAATCAATTAAAGCACTTTTTCAAAATTGATCCACATTATAACATTACTTTCAAAGAACTATTGGAGAAAGCTTTGTCAAATAGATTATCATTCAGATTTTTTATCCAGAAAATGAAATATTTTGACATCTATTAACTTATTAATCCTTTAGTTTTTTTTTCCAGGGGATAATAGCCTTTGTAGCTCTATATCCCACAAAACCTGAACTGAACTGAAGAGATGCAACTGTTGCATGATTGTATTGTCCGATTAATTGCGATTTAAATTCTATTAATTTTTGTTTACGCAATTCGTTTTTAACGAAAAATCGGTATCAAAGCTTCCGTGCATAGTTTTGAAATGCCTTTCAATGTTTCCTTTTTTTTGGAAGTGCCACACTTGCATGGCATATATAGCACACACATTTTGTATTCACCATTGCAAAGAAAAACTGTTCTTCCCACTCTGTATTAAAATTGCAGATTCTTCTTTTCTTAACACTTGTTTCCGACATTATGTGTGTCTTTTGAAATAGGGCAGACTACTATTTTTACTAAAAAAAAAGCAATGTAAAATCTTGAAATTGAATGTTTGAACAACTATGAACGATTTTTAGACGTGAACGTTTTCAAAGAAGCGACCGAAAAGGAATCTGTAACCGACGTCATCGCGGAAGGTAACAAGAATCCAATCCCATGTTATCGTAAAAAGAGCTGACCAATGTTTGCTTTCCCCTTTAGGTGGCATATGGGGGAAAGTACATTTCTACGGCTGGCATGTGTTGATCACATATTCCCCCTATAATACCGGAAAATGTATTAAGGCTCCCGTGACACGCAACCACGAAAACCCGAGCGTAATGTTAATCCTATGGAGTTTCTTCTAATTCTATTTACGTCTAAGGTATTGCTTTTAATTGTATGAAACAAAATGCATCCTAAAGATTAAAAAAAAAAAAAAAAAAAAAAAAAAACTAATGCTTCTCTAATTTTGATTTTTTAAAAAAATTTCTAAATATTTTTAAATATTTATTAAAAATTTGAAAATTTACATTTAGTGCGTTAAAACGATCATAAAAATATTTTCAATTATCGGATAAAAGAAGCAAAAACGCGGAATACCTTTATTTTTTATGCTCTTTCAAACGCATATACTTTAAAATTTTTAAACTAATTTATTTGCAAGTAATTAAAAAAGTCAGCATTGTATATTTGGAATGAGGGGAAAGTAAATTTGTAACTCCGCCTTCTTGCGGAAGGATACATGAAATTTCCCCTCTGTTCCCTTGGTGAAAGGTGGTAATTTATGACTCTTCAGTGGATTGTGTAACATAGATGTTCCCCCCCCCCCTCAAATGGGTCTTGTTTTCTAAGAATCTATGGGGCATTCAAGATACTATTTACAATTATATCATTCTTTTTGAGTTTGAGTCTGTGCTTGAAAATAACTACAAATACGTTTTGTACAAAACGCTATCCTCTGTTTTTTATTCCACCTTTCTAAAAAATTATTTATGTATACTAATGTTGATCAAAGACAGAGAGCAACAGTAGTAAAAGTTGACACCTGTAGTAAAAGCATATCATACAAATTTTATTTACAACACTTAAATACAATACAGATTACATAACGAAATCGATTTCGATTAAATTTAAATTAGATTAGAGGCCAATATATGGTCGTCAAATGAAGTGCCGGGTGGAGATCAAAGTGGTTAAAGTTGATTTTAGATCACCTAAAAATGAGTAGGATTCTACTTGAAGTACGAGAGAATTAAATTTTCCTAACAATGGCCCGCCTCTCGCGTACTTCTAAAATACAACTTCGAATTTTAGATTTACCTCATGTGACGCTATATTGACAAATTTACATAAGTTTCAAAATTCCTTAAACACTTAAGGTGAATGGCTTCCGTTGTTTAACATCTTACATGACATCTAGATGGCGCTGGCTATTGCGAAATTTTTGGCACAAATATTTTTCTAAAGATTCCCTAGATGGGCAATAAATTTATCTCTCCCGTACTCCTTTCAACAAAATTCTCCCCTCAGTGAAAGGAGACACTCCCTGACTGGGGGGGGGGCAAAAATTGTAAAACTGGTAGAGAAGTTCTTTCTTCTTTTTCAGGGGGGGGAGGGGGTAAAACAGCAGTGAATCTTGTCTATGGAAGAGTTCTTATTTCTGGACAAAGATCAGTGGTCAAACTTTTTCGGCTCATGGAACCCTTAAAACTGTAAGATGTTTTCCACAGTGTTGGATAAAACGACATGGAGACTCCCTAGGCAGTCCAGTTCTCGGGGCCCTGTAGCCTAATAATCTTATTAAACAACATTTTAACAATATATTTCATTCCACAAATAAAATAACAAATAATCAGCAAATTAAAAAAAATATGTAACTAAACAATAATTATTTATTCGAATCTGTAATAAAAACTAATTCTTGCAGCAAAAAATAACTAAATATTTGGGGTTTTATTTTTTTATTTTTTTTACCCCTACTCCACCTAATAAATAATTTGGCACTGGTTTTCGGGGAATCCCATTCCACACTTAGAAGAATATATCTTAAAATAATATTTAAAGTATATAGATAAACATATTTTCTTGATGTTATAGGAAAAGACTTTTAAAAATTTTATTTCTTATTAAAAAAAATTATGATGTTAATGTTATAAATAACAAAAAATTTATGATGTTAATGTTATTTATTCATTGATAATATTAATTTTTGATCCAATTGTCAATGTGCGCGCATGCATTATATTTAGAATTCTCAATTTTTACACAAACTGTCGGCCTTTGGAAATAATGTGTAGTGGCATCTCGTATTTCGCGTTTAATTCGTTTTTATATTTTGTTTTTGTAGCCACTCCGTTGAGAAATATTTTTCACTTACTAAATACATTTTTGTGAATGGCATTAAAATGTTCACAGCTATGTGAGAAATTCTGCGTATTTTGCAAGAATTGGCAACCTAAAATTTTGGTGTTCTACAAAGGGGTGATCAAATGAAAAGGTACGAAACGACACGGTGGGTATAAATATAGACTTTATTCAAAATATACACCATAGGCCTGAGCACAACGATCCCACTGATGAACAAGCCGCAGGATTCCTTGTTCCCAGAATTCCTGTGGCTGTGACGAGACCCAGTCCTTCACAGTGTCCTTGAGTACGTCGTCCGAGTTGAAGCACTTTCCTTTCAGGTGTTTCTTCAGTGGACCAAACACATGGAAATCGCAGGGTGACATGTCGGGACTGTAGGACGGATGGTCCAACGTCTCCCATTGGAACTTGTCCAGTTCCATTTGTGTGACTCTGGAGACGTGTGGACGCGCGTTATCATGGAGCAGAACCACATCCTCCGTGAGCAGCCCCGGTCTTTTATTCTTGATGGACCTGCGTAGGCGTCGGAGTGTCTCACAGTACACATCGGAGTTAATGCTTTTTCTGTGCTCGAGTAATTATGTGCTCGCATCATTTGGACGCCGCTTTTTATAAGAGCCTTTGCTCTCTCCTGCGCATGCGGGCACCCGCGCATGATCCGATCCCAGTCAGTCTCCAATGGCATCCCGAGATGTCTCGCTACATTCTCCCTTGGCGGAATATGCAAATATTTAACTGTTTCATTTTTATGTCGTTTCGTACCTTTTCATTTGATCACCCCTTGTAGCTTAAATTTGAATTTTTGCATTGAATCTGTTGATATGTCGGTAAATTGTTCCATCTTCTTCATTACAGGTGTCCCCCCCCCCAAATGTAAAAGGTTTCAAAACTTATACTAACTAGTATAAAATTACTTTGTGAAACTCGGGATAGCAAACAATAGTATATTCACAATCTAATAGATAAAGAAAAAAGTTTTAAATTCATTATTATAATACAATAAAAGTTTAAAAAGTTTTTCACAACAAAGTTAAGTTATGCATAAATAAAATTAATTTTAATGTATGAGATCATCTTTAGATAATTCTGGTTATACGAATTTCATGAGAACTTGAATCCGTTTTGCATACACATTTATAGTTTTTCTTTCGGATTTTTTTTTTCATTGTGTCTCGTGGAATCCCAAGGTTCTCTGGAACACAGTTTGAAGATCAATGCTCTAGATAAATGATGTAGATAACGAAACTGTGTGTGTGTGTTTAATTTTTTCTGAATAAATGATTTTCAAACGAAGAATAGGTGGATTTAAAGCAGTGAAAAATTTAATTTCACGTTTTAATCTGCTGTATTAAATGAACAAACAATATGATACAATTTTACTTTCATGTAATAGAAAAGGGGTTGGCAACCTGTTTCACACGGGGCACAATTCTCAGTGGCACTCTGCACTACTCAACAAATGTGTCAGTTTTCGAGAGGATGGAAGTTGATAAATTTGTGATGGATCTTATTTGAAATAGATCTGCAATATTTTGGACAATTATGAAAAGTCGAAAAAATTGGAAAGATAAATCCAAATAAATCCAAAGAATCCAAAAGAAAGATAAATCCAAAGAAAATCAACAAAGAATTGTCTCAATTTACTTCTTAGACAAATTCTTATCTACAAAATATAATTAAATATTTTTCAAACAAAATACGCAAATAATAGCCTCATTACATTGATTTTTATTATAAATAGCAGTATCAATAATATCATGTGTATCTGAAAAATATTTAACAATTTTTAAATAAAGAAAGTACAAACAAAAGAAAAATATTACAATTTTTCCCCCCGGCGTTTCTCAGTACAAATTCTAAAATATATCAACACGTTGATAAAGCGTATAATAATAGACATGATATATTTTATGTTGTGTATACGTATAGATTAAAATACACATTTTAAATCACATACAGTTATTGGTTTTTGTGTACAATAACATAAATTTAACATTTATACCGTTGGATAAACATACGATTATTTAATTTTTACCCATATTTGGCAAGAAAATAATAGTATTGTTTTATGTAGTGGATGGCATTTGATGTTAATACAGTTTTTTCAAATATTTATTCATTAATCAGCAATTTATTAATTAAATTAATTACCGGTTTTCGACACCAACTTAGATTCGTCTCCATTATTGTAATAATGTAACTGCTAAAACAATGACAAAAGTTGGCGTCGAAAACCAGTTTTTCAGCCAAACTAGCTGAACCGGGTGTGCATTGTTACAACAATTCAGACAAATCATGCTTTTTTTCAATTCCCTACTATTAGTTCACTCTCTCCCTATACATATACCTATATATATCTTGTTAAAATTTTCAATCGTTAATAAAATACTTTCTATTCAGTCATTCAAAGTAGAAATTGACTTAAATTTTTTTTTATATTGTTTGTTTCCCTTGAAAATGAAAGTTAATCAAACAGGAAATTGCACTCAAACTTATTGGACGAAAACCTGCAACACCAATTACGATGTATAAATAAATGCATTGAGACCTATTTGCAAAAACTCAGTGAAAGAGTTGAGAAACAAATATCTCACTAATCAAATAAATTTAAATCATATTATTTGATTCATTGCATTTTCATTATTATATTATCTATGTTTGTATACATATAAAAATAATGAAAACAATAATAATTCGTTCTGTTTTAAATTTTTACTCCAATAAATGCTTGTAATGAATCCAAATCTATCATAGAGATATATATTTTTATATGTGGCCCGCGGAATTGTAATGTTCTTCCGAAGTGACCCGCAAGGTCATTTGGGTTGGCCACCCCTGTCCTACGCAAAACCCCATCAGAAGACTTTTCAAGTATCACCAAAAGCGGGGCCCTCCCTTCCCCCCTCAAACTCTGCAGTTTCATCTGCTCTTTGCTGTTTTATTACAGAGCAATAAAAGTTTCTACCCCCCCCCCTACTTTTTTTTTTGTACCGTTCTCTTCTTTCCTAGAGACTTCGCACCAATGTTTGTGGTGAACTAATGAAAACACCGTTTACATTCTTAGAAAATTATTTTTTTAAAAGTTTATTCAGTGGATTATCATTTTGTAACTTACTTTATTTTCTAATTTAAAAATAAACTAGACCGAATCAATATTTTAACTATAATACTAAAAAAAAATTATAAAAATCTTACTAAAAAATTTTATTACATATTTTACTAAAATGGATATATTCCGAATTAACTTTAATTCTGACTTTGATATGTGTAAAATGTATTGCGCAAAGAAACCGCAGCATCTATAATATTAAAAATTTAGTCAGACTTGACCTATGAATTGAAAATGTTCAATGATAGAAAATACCATTCAGTGTCGGTTTATCCATTGGGCACTTGGGGCGGGCGCCCTGGGCCGGGAAGGGCCCGGATAGGCTGGACTTAAACAGGTTTTCTAGTTATAAATTTCGCTTCTCCAGAGTCAAGAGTACCTGTGGATCTTCTGCTCCCAGGTATCGAAATGAGCCTAAACAGGCACTGCAGACAGTAATATTGAATAGAAAAAAAAAGCCAATTTAAAGATACAGCGACTTTAAAATCGCGATATTGCCCTATTTATTCGAATCTAAGACGCGCCTTTTTATTCCGATGTTAATGCTACTAAAAATTGGTTGCAAGACGGAAAAATTCATCGGATAGAAAAATTGAACAAGATACTATCGAATAGAAAAGATATAAATTTCGTTTATTTTTAAAAGTTTTTAATACTTGTAAAATAAAATTTTTGTTCATTTCTTATTAATTCACCTTTTTTTATTTTGTAAAATGAGTGAGTGAGCGAACATTAACGTCGCACTGAGGGCTTTTGGCGACGGACTTCGTAATTTTGAACCATGGTCAAGTGACGAGGTCGACACCGGAGCTAGTATCCCCTTTCCTAACTACCACATCACACCAACGGGAGAGCATTTAAGCTCTCGACAGATTTACAAATAGAGCAAAAAACAGAGTACAAATAGAATTTTAAATTTTAATGATGAAATGAGCTTTTTATAAAAGATACTTGTAGTTATACAAACTTCAATCCATTTTACATACACATTTATAATCTCCTTTTCGATTGTTTATTGTGACTTCGGTAACCTTGAGAGCGCCAGGGTTCCGTGGAACACAGTTTGAAGGCCATTGCACTATATAAATGCTGAGGAGAACGAAACAGGAGAAAAGGTAGATGTACAGTAGTGAAAAATTAAGTTTCATGTTTCAATCTGATGTATTAAAAAAGGACTAACAGTATGAAGCAATTTTACTCTTATCGAATAAATATAGTACCATAGAAAATTATATGGTTTATTTTCCCGAATTAGGCTGGCATAAAATTTACAAATAAATTTTCATAATTTGCTATGAATTCCATGTAATTGGTGAGTATGGTGTCTTTTGGGGAGAATTTTGTTTTTATTATTTTATCCCCCTTCTCTCTGTCACACACACACACAAAATAATATTCCTAACATGTTTCAAAAATTTCCAATCTTATTAGTTTTGGAAGATGCTTAACAATCATCAATCCAAAAAAGTATCAAAATAGTAAAAAACGTTGGTTTCTTTTTTCACTGATATATAAAACATTTCTTGTCGAATAATTCTTATTTATTCACCGATTCTACAAAGTAGAAAGTAAACTTCTTAGATATGCATTTTATCTGCTCCTTTTTCTAAAATAATAGTAAGTATGTGTGTGTGTGTGTGTGAAAGGACTATTGTTTCAAATACAGAATTGAAAATTTTATCTACGTTAAATAATGTTTGTTCTTACATGTTCTAATAATATGCACTTATATATAATTTATAAAAAGCAATAATATTCGTGTGTTAAAACGAAGTAGTAATCCTAAAGGGAAAGTTTATCAATTGTAGTTAAATTATAATTTCAATTATAATTCACAAGATTACGCTGGATTCCATTTGGATTTGCTTTTTCAGTATTGAGGTGGGGAGGGAGATTGATTTCTCTTTTCTAAATAATAAATTTTCTTAATTTGTTTCAATGATTGTTAAAAATAACATCTACTGTCTCTTCATACCATTTCCTTCTTCGGTGGCGTGGGGTAAAGAGGACGTGGTTAGAGCGGACACATAATATTTCGTGGCTAGAGCCATCACCACCTAGAGATCGGACACATCCCCCCTCTTAGAACAGATAAAGGGTGGAAATAAATAAGTAAATAAATGCTTTTAAAAATCACAAATATAATTTAAAACGGTATTTTAAATGGCAAATATCTTTCACGTATGCTAACGTTTTTTTCTTTTCTTTTTACGGAAGTTTTCTGTTTTTTCACGATTATCGAATTACAAGAATCAATACATTTTTTATTTATATTAAATTGTTAAGATATTATAGTGCGAATGCGTTTTAAATATAGCGAAGTGTAATAAAAATAAGAACTTTCTGAGAAATATTTAAAAATTAATTGTAAGTAACAGTATAATGAAGGGTCGAAACTGTGTACAACAGATGACATGTGACTGATTAGGGAAACAACGCAATAGGTACAAGAATACCCACTCTTCCAACCCAGTTTCCCAGGGCAGACAGTGTTTCTCCACTGTTGTCTGCTCGGACCACGTAACCTTTCGTTCATACTGAGGGGGAATGTCCAATCTGGGGTCAAAGGCTATCTTTGATCAGCAAACCCCTCTCTTTTCAACTAGACATATATTGCCTTTTTGCATTGTTCAAAAACTTGAATACTGCCTATCATAGGATGTTTACGAGCTCTATAACTCTAAGTTTTAATTTTTTTTTTTAAATTAGTGTTCTTAGATGTTTATTCAACAGGTTATCTTTTTGTGAATGCTTTATTTTCTAATTTAAAAATAAACTAGTAATAAAAATAAATATCTTAACTATAGCACTAAAAGAAAAACACCTATGAGCAGCCAATATCTGTTCATACGGTAATGCCTCACTTATTTCTCTTTTTTTCATAAATAAGTTATATAAAACATTTACTACTTAAAAATTTTATGATATATTTAACTAAAATTTATATATATTTTGAATTAACTTTATTTCTAAATTTGATTTGTTTAAAATGTATTCTGCAAAGAAATCACACAGCGACTATTATATTAAAATTTTTGTCAAGAACATCAGGTTGTTGAAATGATTCAATGGTAGAAAATGTCATACAGCAATTTTTAATAGAAAAAAAAACTTAAATAACGATATTGCCATATTTATTCGAATCTAAGCCGCACTCCCCCCCCCCCCTTCCGATACTTATGCTACTAAAAATCGGGTGCAGCTTAGAATCGAAGTCGGAAAAATTCATCGGAGGGGAAAATTGAACAAGATACTGTCGGATAGAAAAATATCACAGGTTCTCTTTTATTTTAAAAAAGTTTTTATAATACTGATAAAATAAATTATATTATTTTCATTTCTTATTAATTCACCTTTATCATTTTTTTATTTCGTAAAATGAGTGAGTGAATATTAATGTCGCACTGATCAGTTACTCAGGGGCTTTTGGCGACGGACCTCGTAATTTTGAACCATGGTCAAATGACGAGGACAACACCTGAGATGGCATCCCGTCTCCTACCACACCAACGGGGGGACGTTTGAGCTATCAATAGATTTAACGTACATCTCTTTGTGGCCACGGTAGCCGAGTTCTCTAAGTAACGGATCATGACTGGCATGAAATGAGTTCGAGCCCAGAGCACTAAATACCCGCCGTGTAGGGGGGCGATGCACGTTAAATCTGTCGAGAGCTCAAACGTCCTCCCGTTGGTATTAGGACCTCCCTCTTAGTTAGGAGAGGGAGAAACTGAGGTGTCGTCCTCGTCACTTGACCATTGCTCAAATTTATGAGGTCCGTCGCCAAAAACCATTCTCGTAGCTGAACAGTGGGACGTTATTATTCACTCACTCGTGCATCGCTTCCCTACACGGCAGGTCTTGAGCGGTACTAGGCTCGAACTCATGAAACGCCAGCCACGAGTCCGTTACCTTGACCACTAGGCTACCACGAACACATTTTATTTCGTAAATTTATCATATGTCAATAACATATTTAATACTATTTTTAGTTTTTTTTCTTCACAAAAATGGGCTGAGAGAGAGAATTTGGAGTACGGTTTAGAATTGGAGAAAAGTATTTAAAAAAATAAGTTTCTGCTAAATTAATTAAAAAACAAGATTTGGTTAATGATTGTTCCAATGGTTTAATGGTAAAATTGCACGTTAAATATAAAATCTATTCGATGAAAAAAAAAATTTTTTTTTGTTAGTTAAAAATAATAATAATTGCATTACAATAATTAGATTAAAATTTTAAATTGTGAGCTTCAAGGAGTAGTAATTTGTGTTCTCTAGTCAATTCACAGCTTTCTGTGTCAAGTATAAAATAAGTATACTTTCAATTTTTCATTCAGTCGCTTCACAGAATTTAAATATTTCTATATGCATTTCATTAATAACAGGCAAAAAAAAAAAAAAAAAAAAAAAAATCTAACCAGCATAATTATAAATTATCTATATAATTTAAATTTTTAAAGCACACATGCAGGTAATATTGAAAACATTCCTAAATGGGAAAGTTCATCAGGTTTGAGATGTTAAATCTCTGTGTACATCATAAATCTTCTTTATTGTCCACACTATTTGTCACAACTTGCTGGTTACCATAATTTCAGCTGGCGACTATATTTCAGAAAGCTATCGCCAAAATTAAGTATTCGTAGCCAAGAAAAATTCGTGTTACAAAACGATGGTGACGCCATCTCTTTGAGATAGTCCTAACTACGCCAAAAATAATTCAGAATGAACTTAAACTTTAAAATAATTCATCAATAAAAACATAAAACTTAATTCTGGCTACACTAGTCAAAAGAGGGAAGCATGCTTTCTAATATACTATTTAATTCTACTCGAAAAAATCAATTTTTTTCTAATAAAATGTGCTTTGCGTTTTCACTTCCTATACTTTAAGATAGAAAACTCAAATTTCATTTTGCAATAATGCTGAAAACTGCGTATTTTTTTCAAAAATCAAAATTCAAAGAACACTATTCTCTAAACAATAAGTTTTTTTGTACCCATAGAAATTTTTATTATTATTGGAGCTTTTTCCTGCCGGCAAATGTGCTTCCCATTTGATTCCTATCCTTTAACATTGACCGAAAACAGCCTTGAATAACAAACAAACGAACGAAGAAGCATCTTCCAGCGAGTCGATAGAGACCCTGGAGCACTCTGGCATTTTTCAATGTTACCTCTTTCGAGACTTTTATAAGAGGCCGCACGTATTCTTCGGAAACTTCGCTCGATGAAAGGCGTCATCCTCGTCAACACTTCATATCCGTACATCCGACGGGCAGTATTATACGAAAAATTGAAGAAAAACATTTAGAAAATACATAAAAAATTACGCTATCTAAATATGAAATTTTTTTTTTTTCTTAATGTTTACCAGCGTGCATATTAAATACATTAGGTATGCAAAAATTTTAACTCAAAATTTTTTGTAATTCAATTAAATTGCTTTTAGATAAAGGTTTTGTAAAAATGTCGGCAAAATTCAATTTTCTATTTACATTCTTGAGAATGAAAAGTTTCTCAAAAAAACTAGATTTCTTATAAAATGAAATTTAATGTCAATATGTTTAGAGCGCCGCCTATCAGGTATAGTGGTCAGTGAAGCTGTCTGCGGTGCCTTAGGGACTGGGTTCGAATCCCGGAGAAGGCATGGATATTTGTGTTGTAATCCTTTCTTCTGTCTGTGTTGTATGCCCTCGTGTTATACATTGCGTGGTGCACGGGGTTAAAAAAAAATATGTTTAGAGCGTGAATTTTCTATAGGGTATTTAGAAAAACCAATTGCAGCTTGATTGTCACAATAAAGATAACTATTTACATTAGTTTCTATAATATTTAAATTTTTTTTTAATATTCGAATGATCCATACCAACTCTTTAGCCGCGATTCGCATAGTGATACATTTTCACTTTCCATTGTGGATAAACTAACACAACGTTGTTTAAAAGTTTTCCAGATTGGTGAATGATCAATAAATAGAATTAAACCTTCAACTGAAATGCGATCATCTCGATCAGTGCAAAGTCAGCGTCGCTATAACAATTGACAGTTAAATCATTTACTTCAGACAATTTTAATTTATAAGATTTAGTTTGACTTATATATCCAAGTAATTTAAGTAAAACGTTCCTGTGTACTAATCCTGGGTTACTTTGTTGTGATAATATATTTACACACACAGCATAGCAAATGTCAGGTCTTGTTCTTCCCGCTAGGAATGATAAACCATCCTAAAACGTTTCTATACGGAAATTTAGACATTTCTAATATTTCAATGTCTGTACTTGGACACTGATTTTTAAAAAGAACAATACCTACTGCAATAGGTAATAAAGTAACAGGATAGCTATAACATTTATATTTTTCACAAACTTTATCGATATATTTCGACTGATGTATAAAAAGTTCATTTTCCATTTCTTCAAATTGTACACCGAGTAATTTGCGGGTTTTACCCAGTATTTTTAAATCAAAATGGGAACTTAAACGATTTATAACATTTTTACTTAAAACATCCGATTTCGCGAAGAGTAAAATGTCGTCGACATAAAGCAGCAAAATTACTTTATCCTGAAACAGATAGACACAGTTAGTAGATTCTAATTTTCTAAAGCTTAAATTCTCTAAAACAGAGTGTATTTCAAAATACCATTCCCTCCCAGACTGATGCAAGCCACACACATACAAAGCTTTATTTACTTTACACACGTGGTCAGGATTATTCGGATCAATAAAACCCTGTGGTTGAGACATGTAAATAGTTTCCTGTAATGGAGCATACAAATAGGCACACTTGATATCCAGTTGTAAGTGTGACCATTTTTCTGCTTGCATACCAATACAGAAAAACGCATTCTAATAATTGAAAAATTTACTACAGGATTAAAAATTTAATCGTAATGAATGCCTTGTATTTGTCCAATCCTTGAGCCACTAATCTAGATTTATAACGAACTACATCCCCTTTTTCATCCTGTTTTATAGTGTACACCCAGTGACAACCTAAAATTTTAGTGTTTATGGGCTTCGGAACAAGATTCCAAACTTTTCTTTCAGTTATAATCTTCATTTCTTCTTTCATTGCATCATACCATTTATCGGCCTGAGGGTTCTTTAAAGCTGCATTAAAATTACTTGGCATTTGGATTTCTAGTCAATCCGATAGGTTCGACTCTTCCATATTTACATAACCGGAATATTTATTTTTACCAGAAAAATGAAATAAAGATTTGACATATTCCAAGTTATGTTTCCTACAGTATTCCTTATTGTCCTTAAAACAATGCAAGCGATCCTTCGATCCTTTTGCATAATAATAAATGTCCGTTCTAGATTTGTCCTTACGTGGTACCGCTTTCCGTTCCCAAATAAGTGGATCTTTAGTGGTACTAGGATCGAACTCATGACACGCTAGCCATGATCCGATGCCTAGACCACTTGACCACCGCGGCCACTTGTAACTTAGGAGAATACAAAACATATTTAAAATCTACAATTTCAGACTCACCTTCACTTTGGAAGATCATACTAACAGTTCCAGTGCCTTTAATTTCACATGTCACTCCTCCTACAGCAACTGTCATCCTCATGTTGTTTATAGGTTGAAAGTTTTGTAGAAAGTTCTTTTGGCAGCAAAAATGTGAGGTAGCTGCTGTATCAAAAATCCAAGTGTCCTTTCCATGGTGTTGACTCAAATTTGTTTCTGTTATGTATGAGCTCCTGGAATACTTGATGCTTTTCACATCCTCTTTTATTGTTCCAACGTTCTTGTTTGACGGCGGATGAGATTTCTTTCTTAGGAGTTTCGGATTTCTCTCCACTATTTGGAAGGCACAAGCTTCATTTTGATCCTTCATGGATTGCTTCAGTCTTGATTCTTCAGCAATGAGTTCCTTTAGGATCTTGTCAGAAATGAAGTCCGAATCTTTCCATCGATAGATATTCTGGACAATTCCACTGAATTCAGTTGGCAAAAATCGAATTAACTGAAAGGCTTGATACCATTCATCGATTGGTCTCCCTGCATCCTTTAGCTGGTTGACTATGTTCCGGATTCGAGCAACATAAACCCCGATTTCTTCTTGTACATTCATACGACACAAGAATAATTCCTCAGTAAGTCCAATTACTCGTGCACGGGAATCGGGTCTGAAGTGTTTGTTCTTCGAGACGTTTCCAGGCTTCAATTGGATCTTCTATGCTGTCAATTATGCATTTATAAGTCTTTGATACATTCAAGTATATCGTACTGAATGCTCTATCCTTTCTAGCTTCGAAATCTTTCTGTTCTTTAGGTTTCTTGTCATGTTCTGGTTTTATTTCGGCTCCACTGACGATCCTCCAACAATTGCGTTCCATTAGCAATACTTTTATATCATTACTCCAAGAGTTGTAGTTGTCGGAGTCTAATGCGTCAATACTGGATTCCATTTTAATATATGAAACCGGGCCCACCGTCTAAAAAATTTTACAAGCTGGTTGCTTTAAACTACAGGGATAATATCAGCCATTACTTCAGCATGGTCTGGTCCCATAATCTTAATGTTGATCAAAGACAGAGAACAACAGTAGTAAAAGTTGACACCTGTAGTAAAAGCATATCATACAAATTTTATTTACAACACTTATATACGATACAGATAACACGATTTCGATTAAATTTAAATTAGATTAGATGCCAATATAATCGTCAAATGAAGTGCCGGGTGGAGATCAAAGTGGTTAAATTGATTTTAGATCACCTAAAAATGAGTAGGATTCTACTTGAAGTACGAGAGAATTAAATTTTCCTAACATATACTAAATAAGTTGTATTTTATTAATAATTAAAATGAACAATTAATATTTATTAAATGCATCTTGAATCGTCAGGATAAAGTGAATCAGTTTTCGCATTCTTTTCTTACATATCTCCAAAATCGAAATTCGTGGTTTTTTTTTCAAGTTATTTGAATATCAGCTGTTTTAAAATTTATTTTGCACAGTTTATTTCAGTTATTAAATAAAATGGATCATCGTCGCAGCTTCAAAAAAAAAAAAAAAAGATTATTTCTTTCGGCTAAACGAAAAAAGAATATAGGACAGAATTTCAGGAATTGGAAAGAAAAGTGTGTATTTCTTTTTTCTAAACTCTTGTTCCGCTGTTCATTTCAAATATTGTGAAAGTTTACACATACTAAATGGATTTATTGATCATCGCATTTTAAATAAGATTCAAATATTCCGAAGATGAAATACCATTGATCTATATGACGTTAATTTAAAATAAATCAGAAAGTTTTTTCCATAATTTTAAGAATATTATTAGTAACATTAATAGTTTCTTCTTAAAACATATAAATTTCAATCAATTTATTTACTATTGCTACTGATGTTTTTATTCCATTTTTATTTCCTTCACTGAAAATTCAACTTAGAAACAACATTGCAGAAATTTTTTTAAAAATTTCTGTCTGGAAAGCAGTATCTACATTTTGCATTTTCATTTATACATGTGTTTCATATATTATTCAAGATAACTCCTGAATGCTTTTTTTTTTGAAAATGAATTCTAAGCGAATGCGCTATGAAGAATGCACCCCTGCAAGTACAAATACAGGCAAATGGTTAAAGTTCAAGCCCAGCACCACTAAAGACCCACCGCGTAGGGGAGCGATGCACGTTAAATCTGTCGACAGCTCAAACGTCTTTCCTTTGGTGTGGTGTGGTGTGGTAGTTAGGAGATGAGGTGCTATCTCAGGTGTCATCCTCGTCACTTGACCATGGTTCAAAATTACGAGGTCCGTTACCAAAAGCTCTCGTGTAGCTGAACAGTGTGACGTTAATATTCACTCACTCACTCCACAATTTTAATGTTTGACATCTCAGGAATTATAGAGATTTTCCCCAAAAATCCTGATTGGAATGGGGTTGTACGAAAACACTTTCTAGCTCTAGGGGTTCCACAAAAGCACCTTCAAGTTCAAGAGGTTCCATGAGTAGAAAAAGTTTGAAGACCACTGCTCTAGAACAATATATGTTATATTTGCGACAGACTCCGTAATTCTAAGCCAAGTGTGGCCAACCCGCGACCTTGAATAATTTTGCGACCCTCGAGATTCATTACAAAATACGATTATTTTGTACAATATTTTTGTTTTTAATATAGTGTTTTGTAACAAATATATTCCATAACTGTTTCTATTTTATTACGTTTCTTTTGTTTTAATCCATTCTTAGAAGTATGCGGTATTACAGCGTAGCATCACACTCGATTCCTGTAACTCCATCGCGCTGCCTATTGCTAGAGTTAGACATATTTGATCATTGCATTATTATTATTAAATTATCTATGCTTGCACAGATGAAAAATGATGAATCAATAATTCATTCCGTTTTAAAATTTAATTCCAATAAATGTTTGTGATGGGTCCAAATATAATATAAAAATATATAATTTTTGTTTGCAGCTCGCAGGATTATAATGTTTTTCCGAAGTGGCCTGCAAGGTCCCTTGAGTTGGCCATCCCTGTTCTAAGCCAAGATCGGATAGCGAGAATGATACTTGAGTTTAAAATTTCTTTGTATTCTTTATGACCTTTTTAGAACTTGGGAATCTCGCGTCTTTAGCCATTATGGTATCTGATCCTCCACGGTTTTAAATGCTGATTTAAATTATTTGTATTGTTATTTATAAAATATATTGTGTGTGCTGGTTTCTGTTTGTGATATTAAAGATATCACATTAGTGTGATAAATAAGAAAAATACTTAGTATGATTGGGGGGGGGGGAGATAATTGAAATTGAAATCTCGAATACAATAGCTTTAAAACGAAAACTATGGCAAATATAGCTTCCTTTGCCACAGTTTCATTCGATTTTTTGTAACTGAATTTATATTAGAAATTCCAACACTAAAACAGTTCTTCCAGAAAATTGTGTGGGCCCCAAAACCACTTTATCATTGACGTAGCCAAAGGCCTTGGTACAAAAAAAAACAATAAAGAGGTTGAGTTTTATTAAGTAAAAATATATTAGTATTTTAGGTATACAAAGTTACTTTCACGTCAACCCTGTGTCAAGCACTGCAGAACATAGGAAAGCAAAGCTACATACTACTTACATGTATGCGTATGAATTTCCTTGTGAATTTAGTGATTACCCAGGTTCGATTTCACACGTGATAGACAGGGTATGCATAAACAAGAAAATATAATACAAAATTATTATAATTATTTAAAATAAAAACACACTTAGGAAAAAACAGAGGAGGGGGGACAAAATTACATCAGTCTGTTGCAGATACCAGATTGCGAAACAGGAAAATAGCTTATTATGAATCATATTGTTATAAAAAATAAAATGACCAAGAAGAAATAGCTTCCCGTGTAGTTTCTTTTTAGATGTATGGTAAGATATTTCATGGAACTTGATGTTTATTTTCAATAAAAATTAAAAAATTGAAAAATAATATAAACTTTTTTAAAAAGTAAAATTCGCAACACTATACACACACAAACAAAGGAAATAATTTAGGGGAATTCCTTACAAGTTTGAAATTACTTTCAACGGAGTTGCCGTGATTACAGCTATGTAACAATCTTTTATATTTATACCTCAATTATGGGAGAAATTATCGTAAGTTCGACTTGCTTGGTGGTCAAGGCGCGAGGGCTCCCTGAGCTCTGTCTGCACGGCACCACCTAGCCCATTGGTAGTTACGCCACTGTACTTTATTAAATTTATATAAGATTTTTTTTGTTTCATGTCTTAAAACGTTTTTAAATAAAATTATTGAACTGAATCGGAAATAAAGAACTGACCTGAAATATTCCAGGAAAGAGAATAATTTAAATCACACATTACACTATTCATTCCATTATTTTTATAAATTTTTCTTGTCATTAACTGTTTAAAAAAGGATTTTGATGCAATTTAATATTGAGGAATATCACAGAAAATTGTTTTGAATGTACAGAAATATATATATATATATATAGGTTTCTGCCTTAACTAAAACTTATATTTTTATAAAATTCAAATGAAAACTGATGTTCCTCAGACAGAAACAAAACAGCGTAAAAAAAGCAGTTTCTTTGTATAACTAGAATGTCGAGCAGCAATTTTCATGTACGTGAAAACTGCCATGGGGTGGGCAGTAAAAGAGGGGTCAGTTGTCATATAAATAGTCTTAAAATAAAAATAGTATTAATATATTATCGATATATGATATATTTACGAAATAAAAAGCGGCCGCAGTAGCCTAGTGGTCAAGGTAATGGACTCGTGGCTGGCGTTTTATGAGTTCGAGCCTAGTACTGCTCAAGACCTGCCGTGTAGGGAAGCGATGCACGAGTGAGTGAAGAATAACGTCGCACTGTTCAGCTACGCTAATGGTTTTCGGCGACGGACCTCGTAATTTTGAACCATGGACAAGGACGACACCTGAGCTTCCCCTCTTCTAACTAAGAAGGCGTGTAGCTGAACAGTGGGACTTTAATATTCACTCACTCACCCTAACTGAGAAGGAGTACGACGGGAGGTCCTAACACCAATGGGAGGAAGTTTGAGCTCTCGACAGAATTAACGTGCATCGCTCCCCTACACGGCAGGTATTTAGTGGTACTGGGTTCGAACTCGTGACACGCCAGCCACGATCCGATACTTTGAGAACTCGGCTACCGCGGCCACAAAGCGATGAACGTTAAATCTGTGGAGAGCTCAAGCGTCCTCCCGTTGGTGTGGTAGGAGACGGGATGCCATCTCAGGTGTTGTCCTCGTCATTTGACCATGGTTCAAAATTACGAGGTCCGTCACCAAAAGCCCTTGAGTAACTGATCAGTGCGACATTAATATTCACTCACTCATTTTACGAAATAAAAAAACAATAAAGGTGAATAAATAAGAAATGAAAATAATTAATTTATTTTACCAGTATTATAAAAACTTTCTCAAAATAAACGAGAACCTGTGATTTTTTTGATTTTTTTCTATCCGACAGTATCTTGTTCAATCCCCCCGATGAATTTTTCCGACTTCGATTCGAAGCTGTACCCGATTTTTAGCAGCATAATTATCGGGGGGGGGGGGAGTGCAGCTTAGATTCAAATAAATATGGCAATATCGTGATTTTAGTTTTTTTTTTCTATTAAAAATTACAGTCTGGCATTTTCTATCATTAAACATTTTAATAAACCAATCATTTAATATCATTTATCATAAACCTGATGTTCTTGACAAAATTTTTAATATAATAGTCGCTGTGTGATTTCTTTGCGGAATACATTTTAAACATATCAAATTTAGAATTAAAGTTAATTCAAAATATATATCCATTTTAGTTAAATACATCATAAAATTTTTAAGTAGTAAATTTTTATATAACTTTTTTATGAAAAAAAAGAAAAAAAAGGAACGAGTCTTACAGTAGTCGCATATGATGTGTAATATCTGACATGTTATCGTGGTAAATGGGCCAATAGTAACTTAAATCCTGAAAAAATATGAATCGGGTATGATTGGAAATAATTTTCTATTGAATAATTATATCTTTATTAAAATTTGATTTAATTAACCTAAGGAGTAATGCAAAATTTTTTATCAAAAATAATTATTGTTGTTCATTTTGGGGAAAAGCGGAAACACGCACACGATAGAATTATGATAACTAAAATATGACACAAACACTTGTGATTTCAAAGTATTTAATAACTGTTGAAAAACTGCGTCATTAACAGTACCACTGTTAGTTGTCGAAACATTTCGATTTGTGTTCATTTCGAGCTTGAGTTGATCATTCAAAAAAAACTATGAGCGGACAATCGTAAAGTGGCCTGACTGACAAATATATAGATTTGGTAAAGCAGTAGTTGGTGTAGGCCTTTGATGTCCCTGTGAGAGAATTGTGTTCGTTGCTGTGCCCGAAAATCCCTGCTGGGTTGAGTTTAATTATGTGCAATTCTTTTCGGTTGTACTCTTCCAGTTTTTAATTTTTTCCTTGCGTTTCTTTTGCCGAAAATCTCGCTTATATTCTGCTCTGGATTTACCCGTCTCTGCAAATCACAAAATCATGAAAATTTAATTAGCTTGGTAAATGTTTAAATATTAGAAATATTAGAGAAAATCAAAATTACTCGTGTAATTAATTAGTTCGCTTTTTTAATCACAATTAAAAAATATCCTATTGACAGGGACAGGAATTCACCTCAAAGTATGAAAAAGATATACACTAAAATATTGGAATAATTCTATATTACTTATTCGTATTTTTTTTAAGAATAATGAACTTTCAGACGCTTAACAGTTTATTTAATTATTAATATAGTTTACACATATTAATATAACTTGAGATTTCATACACAACGAGCCCTGAGACTTTAACAATTGAGCGTAAGAATCGCAAGTTTCTCCTGGATGACGTCTGATAATACTTGCTGGAATGTGCGAAGGGGATTTAGAATCAAGAAAATGAAACAGAGTTTTTGAATTCGAATCTTTTGAAATGCTAAATTTAACAACATAAAAAAGACTGACCGCTCTATGACTACTCATTTTCTCCCATATTTTAAGGCTGACTTCAGTTGATGTTCAAGAATAGGACCTCAATTCGGAATATTTTTTCAAATCTAAAAGTTCTCCCCACTCTCTGAAGCTATTTTTAGCTGATGCGAACCATGATTCTCTCTCTTATTCATTCCTAGGAACACCACAAAACTGTAAAAGAAGCCTCATTTTTAGGCTGGCTCTTAGGCAAAAGATTTATTTCTAGAGTTGGATCCCACGTGGTTATATCTTTACAAGATCCAGCTAAAGGACTTAGCTTCTTCTCTGCCACTAAAGTGAGAAAATAAAAAAAACAAAGATTAGGCTTAGACCGCTCTGGGGGTCTTGAATGAAGGAGAAAAACAGAACTTTTCACTGGGAGGGTACGGAAAAGACGCCGCCAAGCGCGCTGATTGGTCAAATCAAACACAGCGTTCTCTTCCCCAACTTCCTGTTACGCATTTCCGTCCCTTTTCCCGATATCACTCCAACAAATATCCAGCACAACCGAGAGTAAAGATGTTACACATAAAAAAATATGTGAAATATGTGTGTGTGTGTGAGAGAGAGGCATTACCGTATGAACAGATATTGATTGCTCATAGGCGTTTTTCTTTTAGTACTATAGTTAAGATATTTATTTTTATTACTAGTTTATTTTTAAATTAGAAAGTAAAGCATTCACAAAAAGATAACCTGTTGAATAAACTTCTAAGAACACTAATTTTAAAAAAAATTAAAACTTAGAGTTATAGAGCTCGTAAACATCCTATGATAGGCAGTATTCAAGTTTTTGAACAATGCAGAAAGGCAATATATGTCTAGTTGAAAAGAGAGGGGTTTGCTGATCAAAGATAGCCTTTGACCCCAGATTGGACATTCCCCCTCAGTATGAAGGGAAGGTTACGTGGTCAGAGTGGACGACAGTGGAAACACTGTTTGCTCTGGGAAGCTGGGTTGGAAGAGTGGATATTCTTGTACCTATAGCGTTGTTTCCCTAATGAGTCACATGTCATCTATTGTACACAGTTTCGACCCTTCATTATACTGTTACTTACAATTAATTTTTAAATATTTTTCTGAAAGTTCTTATTTTTATTACACTTCGCTATATTTAAAACGCATTCGCACTGTATTACCTTAACAATTTAATGTAAATAAAAAAATGTATTTATTCTTGTAAAATCGTGAAAAAACAGAAAATTTCCGTAAAAAAGAAAAAAAAAAAAACGTTAGCACACACGAGAAAGATATTTGCCATTTAAAATACCGTTTCAAATTATGTTTGCGATTTTTTAAAAGCCTTTAATTACTTATTTATTTGCACCCTTTATCTGTTCTAAGAGGGGGGGGAATGAGTCCGCTCTAGCCACGAAATATTATGTGTCCGCTCTAACCACGTCCTCTTTACCCCACACCACCGAAGAAGGAAATGGTATGAAGAGACAGTAGATGTTATTTTTTAACAATCATTGAAACAAAATAAGAAAATTTATTATTTAGAAAAGAGAAATCACTCCCCCACCCCACCTCAATACTGAAAAATCAAATCCAAATGGAATCCAGCGTAATCTTATGAATTATAATTGAAATTATAATAATTTAATTACAATTGATAAACTTTCCCTTTTGGGATTATTACTTCGTTTTAACACACGAATATATTATATATATTGCTATTTATAAATTATATATAAGTATAATTATTAAACCATGTAAGAACAAACATTATATTGAAAAGGGAGCTGTGGGAGCGATAAATTGACCAATGTGGTTTCCTCCCAACATGTAACCTGTGTTTAAGCGCGAATGCAGTTATATTTAATTTTGCAGTTCTGCCTGGTGGGTGCTGTGTGTGTTACGGTGTGACTTTTACGAGCTCTGTGTTTGATGTTAAGAATTTAAAGTTTATACTTAGGTAATCAATGTTTGTAACTGTGTCTGTGCTTGAATAAGCTGTTTGTTTTAATTAACCAGCATTTCATCATTCCTGGTCCGAAGATTTTATTCTATTCTATTTAAAATGATGAATACGTTATTAACGTAGATAACACATTATTTAACGTAGATAAAATTTTCAATTCCGTACTTAAAACACAATAGTCCTTTTATATTTATTATTTTTTTTAGAAAAAGGCGCAGATAAAATCCATATAAAAAAAGTTAACTTTCTACTTTGTAGAATCGGTGAATAAATAAGAATTATTCGACAAGAAATGTTTTATATATCAGTGAAAAAAGAAACCAACGTTTTTTACTATTTTGATACTTTTTTTGATTGATGATTGTTATGCATCTTCCAAAACTAATAAGATTGGAAATTCTTGAAACATGTTAGGAATATTATTTTTTTTTGTGAGAGAGGGGATAAAAGAATAAAAACAAAATTCTCCCCAAAAGACACTATACTCACCAATTACATATAATTTATTTTTTACATGGAATTCATAGCAAATTATGAAGATTTATTTGTAAATTATGTGCCAGCTTAATTCTGGAAAATACACCATGTAATTTTATATGGTACTATATTTATTCGATAAGAGTAAAATTGCTTCATACTGTTAGTCCATTTTTAATACAACAGATTGAAACATGAAACTTAATTTTTCAACTACTGTATATCAACCTTATCTTCTGTTTCGGACTCCTCAGAATTCATATAGTGCAGTGGTCTCCAAACTGTGTTCCACGGGACCCTGGGGCTCTCAAGGTTACCCAAGTTACAATAAATAATCGAAAAGGAGATTATAATATGTATGTAAAATGGATTGAAGAGTTTGTATAACTACAAGTATCTTTTATAAAAAGCTCATTTCATCATTAAAATTTTAAAACTCTATTTGTACTCTATTTGTAGTTCTATTTGTAAATCTGTCGAGAGCTTAAATACTCTCCGGTTGGTGTGATGTGATAGTTAGGAGAGGAGATACTAGCCGAGGTGTCATCCTCGTCACTTGACCATGATTCAAAATTACGAGGTCCGTCGCCAAAAGCCCTCAGTGCGACGTTAATGTTCACTCACTCACTCATTTTACGAAATAAAAAAAAGGTGAATTAATAAGAAAGGAACAATTATTTTATTTACAAGTATTAAAACTTTTAAAAATAAACGAAAACCTATAACTTTTCTATTCGATAATATCTTGTTCAATTTTCCTATCCGATGAATTTTTCCGTTTTCGATTCTTTTCCGTCTTGCAACCAATTTTTAGTAGCATTAACATCGGAATAAAAAGGCACTTCTTAGACTAGAATAAATATGGCAATATCGCGATTTTAAAGTCGCTGTGTCTTTAAATTTGCTTTTTTTTTCTATTCAAAATTACTGTCTGCAGTGCCTGTTTAGAATCATTTCGATACCTGGGAGCAGAAGATCACAGGTACTCTTGATTCTGGAGAAGCGAAATTTATATAACTAGAAAACCTGTTTAAGTCCAGTCTATCCGGGCCCTTCCCGACCCAGAGCGCCCACCCCAAGTGTCCAATGGATAGACCGACACTGACTGGTATTTTCTATCATTGAGCATTTTCAATTCCCTGATCAAGTCTGACAAAATTTTTAATATAATAGATGCCGCGATTTCTTTGCGCAATACATTTTACACATATCAAAGCCAGAATTAAAGTTAATTCGGAATATATCCATTTTAGTTAAATATATAATACAATTTTTATAATTTTTTTAGTACTATAGTTAAATATTGTAATTCGGTCTAGTTTATTTTTAAACTAGAAAATAAAGTATTCACAAAAGTGATATTCCACTGAATAAACTATTAAAAACATATGCTTTAAAAAAATTAATTTTCTAAATATGTAAACGGGGTTTTTTATTTCACGACAAACATTGGTCCGAAGTCTAGGAAAGCAGAGAAAGGTACAAAAAAAAGGGGGAGAAGGTAGGAAACTTTTATTGCTCTTTAATAAAACAGAAAAGAGCGGAAGAAACTGCAGAGTATGAGGAGGGATGGGAGTCCCTCCTCGCTTTTGGTGATATTTGAAAAGTCTTCTGATGGGGTTTTGCGTAGGACAGGGGTGGCCAACCCAAATGGTCTTGCGGGTCACTTCGGAAAACATTACAATTCCGCGGGCCACATATAAAAATATATATCTCTATGATAGATTTGGATTCATTACAAGCATTTATTGGAGTAAAAATTTAAAACAGAACGAATTTATTATTGTTTTCATTATTTTTATATGTATACAAACATAGATAATATCATAATGAAAATGCAATGAATCAAATAATGTGATTTAAATTTATTTGATTAGTGAGATATTTGTTTCTCAAATCTTTCACTGAGTTTTTGCAAATAGGTCTCAATGCTTGTATTTGTACATCGTAATTGGTGTTGCAGGTTTTCGTCCGATAAGTTTGAGTGCAATTTCCTGTTTGATTAATTTCATTTTCAAGGGAAACAAGTAATATAAAAAAATCTTAAGTCAATTCCTACTTTGAATGGATGAATAGTAAGTATTTTATAAAGGATTGAAAATTTGAACAAGATATATACGAGGGTAAGTTGAAAAATAAGTTTCCCCTGTCGACTGTGGTCAGAGTTGCGTATGAAGTCAAAAATAGAATGAGACATTAAAGATATGATATACCTTTATTTTTCCACTTAGGTACCAAGTACATTGAGACATTTGTCATATCGCTTAATAAGCTTCAAAAAGCCCTCCAAGAAAAAATCAGGGCTTTGCATATGGAAGAAGCGTTGAACGGCGTGTTTCACTTCAGTATTGCTTTCAAAGTGCCTTCCCCCGAGATTTTTCTTCAAAGCCGGAAACAGATGGAAGTCGCTTGGTGCGAGATCAGGACTGTATGGCGGATGGTGTATGCGCTCCCAACCAAGAGTTGCAATATGGTTTTGCGTTGCCATCGCCTAATGTGGTCTGGCATTGTCATCCAACAGCAGAACGCCAGATGTGAGAAGGCCATGCCGCTTTTTCCGAATCGCATCTTTCAGTTTCGACAGGGTGTCACAGTAGCGCGTAGCATTGATGGTCCCAACCTCCAAAAAGTCCAGCAACAAAACTCCTTGGGCGTCCCAGAAAGCTGTGAGGAGCACTTTACCTGCAGAGGGAGTTGTCTTGAACTTCTTTCGGACAGGTGATGACGGATGTTTCCACTCCATAGTTGCGGCCTTCGATTCTGGCGAAAAATGGTGGACCCACGTTTCATCTCCCGTCACAATCCGAAACAGAAAGTCATTGCCATCTTCATGGTAACGCACGAGATGTTCCAGGCTGACCGCCATGCGTTGTTCCTGGTGTGTCGAGGTCAATTGTCTGGGCACCATCGTTCTGACACTTTTCTGGATCGAAGAATGTCGTGGATGATGTTTTGAGCTCGCTCATGTGAGATTCCAAGTTCTTCCGCTACTTCATCGATGGTGATACACCGGTTCGCTCTAATCATGTCATCCACCTTCCCGACATTTGCATCTGTAGCGGCCGTGCGCGTCCGTCCAGCTCTCGGTATGTCCTCCAATTGCTGACGTTCATCACTGAATGTGCGACACCATCTCCGCACCATTTGCTTCGACATCACACCTGGCCCATAGACTTCCACGAGGCGGTTATGAATTTGTGTTCCTGATACTCCACGTGCCCATTCATAGCGGATAACCGCTCTCACTTCCTCCTTTGACCACGAATTCAAAACGCACCTTCTCTCCATACCTACCGGGCTCAAATGAGAGGCTGGTCTCCGCTTTGCGCAGGCACTAACAGCGCCATCTGCTTGATTTGCAGCGACCTCTACTGGTGCGGTGACTTGCGCGTTTTCCTGCTGTGTCGCCTTTCGCCCATAGCCGTTCAACGCTTCTTCCATATGCAAAGCCCTGATTTTTTCTTGGAGGACTTTTTGAAGCTTATCAAGCGATATGACAAATGTCTCAACGTACTCGTACGAGAATAATAAAATAAAGGTATGTCATATCTTTAATGTCTCATTCTATTTTTTGAC